>JABYQR010000556.1:0-20294 GCA_022592445.1 Cytidiella melzeri | reverse complement strand
TGAGTTCGTGAGACCGAAGAACATGACTTTAGGTTCGAAGAGTCCTCGGTTGGTAACGAAAGCCGCTTTGTATTCATCTCCTTCTTTGATGCAGACATTGTGATATCCCCAACGAACATCGAATTTAGTGAAGATCTTTGCACCCTTGAGCTTGTTGATAATGTCGGTAGCAAGCGGTAGTGGGTAACAATTCTTTACAGTGATGTCGTTGAGTTTGCGGTAGTCCTGAATAAGTCGGAGTTTGTTGTCCTTCTTTTTGATGAAAAAGACCGGAGAAGCCATCGGAGACTTAGAAGGCATGATGTAACCTTTTGACAGGTTCTCCTGAATGAACTTGTCAAGCTCAGTTTGTTCGTTCAGGGGCATAGGATAAACTTTCGATTTGATGGTCTCAGGAGCGTCTGGTTTGAGATCAATCGAATGGTCCCAGGGCTGATGCTGGGGTAGCCGATTAGACTCTTCCTCAGAGAAGACTTTAGCGTGTCTGTGGTACTCTGATGGAACGATGTCTTTGAAGGAGCGCTGAGCTTTAGCTTCGTTTGCATTGGCAGCAAGCTTAGTAGAGTAGGTGAAGCCGGCCATACACCAGACTTCATCAGTGGTGCCTTGGATAATCCCGGCTTTGACCCACTGTCTACGTTCTTTGCGGTTACCATCAACCTTCTGGAAAGGTTCATTAGGAGATTCTTCCGAGCCGCTCGGAATTGTCATTTCTCCTTTTTCCCAGTTGACGGTAGGGTTTACGCGCTTGAGCCATGGTAGCCCAAGAATGACATCTTCTGGACCTAAGTCCGTGACAAGAAACTCTGCCTTTTCCGTGTGATCTCCGACTGTGAGTGTGAGGCGAACGAAGTGCGTTAATCGGCCAGCTTTATTCTTAGTTCCGTCAATGTTATGCAATGAGATGACCCTTTCGAGCGGGTGCTGAATAATCTTATGCTTCTTGACGAACTGGTGACTGATGAATAAAGCCGTAGCTCCTGAATCGATCATAGCAGGAACGCGAATGCTTCTATTCAGACCTTTAACTAGTACATGTACACGGAAATGAGACGATAACCGATCTAGCGACGATATAGTACACGAGGAGATAGTAGACGACGGGCATGGAGTAGCCGTTGTACACGAGGAAGACGAGGCAGAAGACGAGGACGACAAAGGAGGCAGGGACAGGGTATCTGGGGGACTCGCAGCTGCGGCTGTGTCACGAGTCCGCTTCAAAAAACCGCATTGATTTTGGCAGCCATTTCATCCATTTGCTTCTTCTGGATGTCCAGCATGTCCTTGAGCGCAGCAATCTTAGCATCCTTGTCGTTGGACGCGTCTTGCTTGGCTGCAGTAGTAGCAGTCGACGAGGTCGACGAGGTTGCAGCGACTTTTTGTCCCTTAGGGACGCCTTGAAGCCGTTTCAGGCAAACCGCCCCCCAGTGACCGGTACCACCGCAGTGGTTGCAAACTGGGTCATCAGGGTGCTTCGAGTCCCGCTTCTTGTGGTTCTCGGACCCACAAACCGAGCAGCGCTTGCTCATCTCCTTCTTCCATTTCTGGAAGATCTCCTGCTTGCCCAGACCCGCGAAGAGCAAGTCAAACGAGGCAGAGAAGCGGGAGGCATCGATCTCCATAGCGTTGGGATTGCGGAACGCCTGCTGATGGGATTTGCCGTGCCCCGACGAACTGTCCACCATGACCTTGCCGGTGCTATTGCGGAGGTCGGCAAGTTGAGCATCGACCGCTTTGCATTGGTCTTTGAGTGCATCATAGGCGGCGGCGCGGGTTTGAAAGTACGAGACACGTTGCAAGTACTCGGTGCTCAAGCTCGACTTGAGACGGTCAAAGAGGTCCTGCTGGCTCCAGCCAGTGCGAGGGGCCCAAGTCTCAAACTCGGAGATGTGGGCGGCAAAGGTCTTGTTGCCTTGCTTCATGTTAGCTATTTTTGTCTTAGCTTCCATGACAGCGTCTATTGGTTCAAATTTGGCTTTGAAAGCCTCGATAAATGTATACCAGCTGTTGCCAAAAGCTGGTTTGCTACTGGCCAGCTCCTCAATATGAGGGCGAGCCCAGTCGGCAGCGTCGTCCTGCATGAAGGACAGGGCACTGGTGATGAGTTTGTGAGGATCGAAGATCCTCGCGCCATTGTTGTCCACCCGGACCTGGCCTTGCGCGTCTTGCTGGAAGAACGCTTTTCCTTGATTTTGCGCCCATACTATGAACGCGTGGCGGAAGAGCCGGGCTTCCGACGATGTTTTCCCCTTGAAGGAGACTGGTTTCTCGACGATGCTTCTTTCCCGAGAAGCGTGGGTAGCAGCGGCAACCGCTGGTGTCTGTGCAGCTGCAAGTGCAGCCACCTGATTGGTAAGGTCTACCATCCTTTGTGTCAGGACGCCCAACATATTTAGGACGTCCTGCTGACTCAGGTTGGCAACTGGGGCAGCTGGAGCAGCAGGGGCGGCGGGCTGGTTGGGGTCCATGTCTTATTGGGTGATGAGACGACGATTTTCTTCGGTTGGAGTCTGGTGGTGCTCAAAATATTTGCTGTTGACCGCTTCTGTTGGTCTGCCTGAGTGTACCGATTTGGGCACGGTTGTTCGTCACACTTGTAGAATACGCCTTCATAGAAGTGGTCGTCTGTGACCGCGCTCGAATCAAAGAAGTGTATGTAATTGTAGCAAGGGAGGCTAGACGACGTGATGGGCAAAAAACCGTGGATTGTCTAAATCCACTCGAAGTAGCTATCACTATTGACTACGTTAAGTTGTGCTAAAACTTTATCGTAGTTTTTACGAAGCTGCTTGAAGGAAACTTTCCCAATTGCTTTGCAACCCCAGTCCAGGAGTTACCACTCGCGGTCTGCTGTGACGGGTGCGAGATCGTCGACTCGGTTGAGGAAACGATTGATCTTGTTGACAAGGTGAAGCAGCGCGCGACGGTGGTCGGGGTTGGCGCGGTTTAGGAGTTCTTCAAGCTCCGTGAGAGCTTGCAAGCGAGTGCGGACGGCGGTGAGTTTTGGCCTGAAGATGCCGACGAGATCTACCGGCGACAACTTCTTAAAGTCGATGAGTACCGGTTTGGGTGCTGCGGGGGCGGGAGTTGGCGCAGGGAGTTTTGCTAGTCGCTCTGCAAGAGTGAGCTTGTGGATGTGTTGCTCAGCTAAGGTGCGGTCACGCTCCTCAGCAGCTCGTTCTCCGTATGCTCGTGCGGAGGCGCGAAGTTGTCGGTTTTCCTCGTAAGAGGGGACGGTGAGGGTGATGCCTTTGACAGGCGGCTTCTTGGACACGTACTTCGCGACGGTGACTAGGTCTTTGTCAGACCAGCGATGAGGTTGACCACTCTTACGCTTTCAGCGAGAGCGTCAAGGAAAGATGGTGGAAGACCCTCTTGAGCTGAGGCTCTGTGGTAGGAGGGTCTTGGAGAAACGGGGGCGCGTGTCTTTAGGCACTAAACGCGCGCAGGGGGTAGAAACGGACGACGTAAGTGTAGCTCAACGGTATGAGAAGACCGGAGACGTACTCGTCAAACAGGAATAAACTTTTTTTAAACGGTGGGAATGGGGGAACCCAGGGTTTCACAACGATCTCGACCTAATGACACGGAGACGGGCTCGACGTGACAACAGGGACACGAAGTGGAAAACGACGAGGAGGTGGTGGCAGGCGTAGAGCACAATGCTTTCACCAGCTATCAGACTTTGTTCAAGTTGCTAGCCCAGTAAAGACCAAGTTAGTATTGTACTACCGCTATGTAGTACAAGAGGGGTGTGCTTACCTAGCCCAGTAAAGACCAAGAGGTCGAGATGAGGGCTAGGAGCGTACATGTAGCTGCTTATATAGACTTCAGGGGCCTGCGCACAGACCATGTTAAGGGCAGGCTTTGCAAGAAGCCGTTGATACGCCCGGAAATCGGCTAGGCGCGGAGACCGGCAGCAGCCCGCCATTTGCGCGGCCCGCGTCATCCTGCGCGGCAAGTCCCTCCACTTTCCCAGCGTCACGAGCACAAGGAGTTCGCCGAGGTCACGAGGAGTCCGCCGAGGATCCGAGGACTTGACAAGGAGCAATACGCCGGAAACATCCGAGGCCGAGGAATCGCACCGAACTCTGACACACAGACACGCCCCTTTTTGCATCGGAGCATGGGCCGGCCAGCCACCAAGCGTTTCGGACGCAGGTCGGACCAACGGTAGAAGAAACTTGACGCGCGAACCCCGTTTCAGGAAGACTCCTATCACGCCACGCTGTGCAACTCCTGGACGGCGCCTCATCACCTGCTCGCGACGGTTGGCGCCTCTGCAGCGCAAGGGCGCGCGCCGCTACTCCGCGTCGACCAACGCTGTGTCCCGCCGGGCGTCGACTCGCTGGACATTTTGCCTCCGCAGACGGAAGTATTCTGCCACCCCGTTTCCTCGCTCTCGCGTTTGGGTTTAGGACATAGAAGGAAAGGTTTAGGAGAGGGTCTTCAGGTATATAAAAAGGTGTTGTTTGTACTGCGTAAAAACAATCAATCCCCACCCCAGTTTCCAGAGTTCACTTTACGCTTTGCGTTCGCGTCGAGGGAGTCTCTTCGCGCCCATAGCTGTAGCTTCTTCTGCGTTGTCTCACTGCGACCTTTCCACGTTTATGTCCGCGGCATCTACCAACGACAACCCGCCTCGAGTCTGCCGTTACTGTCCACTGTTCCCCACCTCCCGACGGTCGCTGCCCTTACCGCCCGCGCCCGCGCGAGGTTCTACGCCGTTACCCATCATCCCCGCGCCCACGCCGCCAGAACCCTCAGCAGCGCCTACGGTCTCCCCTGCGAGATCAACTCCTAAATCACCCTCGCCAGCGTCGTCCGTCGCCTCCGTCGCGGACTCGCTTGATAACTGCTCTATTGCGACACTCAGAGCGACACCCAATTCCCCTACGTACAGGACCTTTCGTCCCGCTCGACTGCGATCGCCCGCGCGCGCCGCACCCAGATTGCTGGCTATCTCCAGACTTTGAAGGCGAGGATCACGAGTGCGAACTAGTACAGTTCAATCTTACCAGCTCACCAACGTCGTCGTTGGCCACGCATTCGCCTGTAATACGCATCGCCGCTCGGGAGGTGTTGTTCTACACTACCGCCCCGCGCGCAGTCTGTCGAGTCCACTTGACTGCGATCTCACATAGCCTTCCGCTGCGACTCGCGCGCCATTAGTTATCTTTCTCTCACGTTTCCTTTCGGCTTCGTTATACTGCGTTTGCTTTTTAACTGCGTTATTTTACTGCGTTACTGCGTTGCGTTTCATCTTCACTGCGTCGAGCTTACTGCGTTCACTTTCACTGCGCCCGCGTTTTACAGCGACCACTTCATCTTCACCAGCGACCGCGTTTTGTGTTGAGATTCATATTGCGTCTGCGTTTATCTTCTGCGTCCCTCCGCGCGCCGTTTTCCTACAAGCGCGACCTTCACGCGCGCTCTCTTGGAGCCGCGCTATAACTCTTTCGCTTTCACCGCGCCGACTTGCCCTTTTACCCGCGATACGCGTGGTAGTTGCCCGTCTAGCTCCCTTCATATAAACTTTATCACAAAAACCTTGTCGCTCTTTTAGCACAGGTAAAACTAGGACTCTTAGACCACCTCGCATTACTTTAACACTTCCGCGCTTCCACACCTTTACACTTCTATTGCCACTTCGTGGTTGGTGTGTTGTCTTTAAGGTTGTTCTTAGTTTGAAGCGTGACTCAGTGTCTCATTTTGGAGCCCACCGCGAGGGGTCTCTATAGATTTCGCTAGTTTCACTCGTGCTTCGCGGAAGAGAAGGCAAGACGAGTTCCAGAGGATCCAGAATTCCGAGGAGACAAAGGGGCGGAAGTTTATCAAGCCCGGTATTAACGGAAGCACAGGACGACCCGGAGCAATTATCCGGCGAGGACGAGCGGCAGCCCGCGAAAATCGAAGGCGACAAGCTACTCCTGTGCCAAGTTCTAGGTCGCCGACTCCCGAATTCTCTACACCAAACGTTACTCTCCCTAGCCCCGACTCTCCTACGGAAGCGCCTCTTCCTTCAGCACACCCTTTATCCTCAACATCGACTACTCGAGCCCGCTCGCAATCTCCTACAACCGCGATAATAGGGCGGATTCGAACTAAAATACAACAATTTCCACCAAACGCCAGACTAGTAGTCACGATGGCCGCAGCACAAACTATGCCCTTGATCGGCGACAAGCACGCGCCTAAGTTCGATCAATCGGAGCCCCGGACGTTGGCGCGTTACTTCGACACACTCGAAACGTTATTCACGCGCGCGAATGTGCAGGACGCGCAGGCGAAGAAGAAGTACGCCGCGAACTACGTAGACATCACGGTACAGGACCAGTGGGAGGAGCTCGAAAGCTACGCGGCGACGGAAACCTACGAAGACTGGAAAGCGGAGGTCTACAAGTGTTACCCAGGCGCAGACGCGACGGCGCTCTATACAAGACAGGGCCTTATAGAATACGTAGCCAGTTGGAAGCAGAAAGGGTTCCGTACCTTAGGCGACTGGGCCGAATTCTACCGCAACTACAGTACCAGTCGACCTGGCTGGTTAAGAACTCGAAGATCTCAGAGATCGACAAGAACCGCTGGTGTCAGGAGGCGATCGGTCCGCAAATAAAGCACATCGCGACGCGGCTGCAAGTCAAGTTCCCCGACATCCATCCAGCGGACGGCTACAAGGTCAAGGACATCAACGACGCGATGCAGTTCTTTCTTCACGGGACCTCCGTAGCACCCAGCGCGACGTATAGCGCACCTCCGGCGACGGCGGCGAAGCCAGCAGCGCCCACCAGCGAACGAACTCTATATGTGCCTCGTGAATTACCGGCGAACGAGTGGCAGACCAGGTTGAAGCAGAGGACATCAACGAGCTGCAGGAGAAGGTCAAGTACCTGATGAGCCAAGCTGACTTGTCCCTAGCAGCACAGAACCGCGCCGCGCAGGCGGGGAATGCACCGGCTCCAGAGCCTTCGTCGACTAGCGGTTCGAACCTCTGTCATTACTGTGGTCTGCCGGGCCATACGGTGAACAACTGCGACACGGTGAAGACCGATATCACCGGCGGCATGATTCAGCGCAACCGGGAAAACAAGATAGTCCTTCCGGGAGGCAGCTTTATCCCAAGGAGCCTGCCTGGTTCCTGTATGCGCCATCGCGTTAACGAGTGGCATCGACGAAATCCGGGTCAGAGGACGACTCCGAACGACATCGCCTATAACGCGGTACTGGACGAGGTGTTTGGCGACCCGACGCAGCAGCCCCAGCAGGCAATGCTGTTTGACATAGTCGAGGACGACGCGGCCCGCGCGGATGAGGCGACGTCGGCGTATGCTTTAGGAGGCGAGGAAGACGATCGTATCCTGGCTCTAGAAAACGAAATCCGCGCGCTGCGCAGCGCCAAGCAGAAGTTCGACGGCGTATACGTTCCGCCGCGACCAGGACGGGGCAGACCAGGAATCCTGCCAGCGCCGGCGCGAGTGGCTAGGACCGCGACTAAGCCTGCGGAGGCGCCGACCGAAAAGGAAGTCAATCCGACGCCGGCTCCGGCAGTCCCGCAACCAACAAAAGAACCCGAACACCCGCACGCCGCGGCGAAGGACGCGACGTACTTGCCACCGTTTCAACGGAACGTAGCGGCCCCGGCGAAGCCAAGCGGCCAGGCGAAAGAACCAGCGTATCGTACCACCACCATAATCGAAAATCCCCTGATAGTCGAAAGTGTTCTAAACCGTACGCTGAAGGAACAGCAAGTCTCGCTGTCGCCTGAAGAACTTTTCGCGCTGTCGCCAGACATGCGTAGTCGGATGCGCAACCTCATCACGCCGAAGCGCGCGCCGGTCCAGGGTCCGCCGAACGTGGCTAACTTCTTCGAGGCGGAAGCGAGGTGGTGCTACCGCAAGCAGAGGTCTCTTACGTCGATGGGGCCGAATCGAAACGCATCCTACGACTTGGCGATCCATATGAGGCGTACCTGCGGGCTCTCCCACCAGGTGAAACCGCGGAACCATTCTTGGCGGCTCGCGAGACGCACGCGCTCAGGACAGTCCGCGTGGTCGTAGCAGGGACCGAGGAGATCGACGCCATATTGGATCCAGGTTGCCAGATTGTTGCCGCGTCGGAAGCGGTATGCCACGCTTTGGGTTTTACTTATGACCCTACAGTGCGCATTAAGATGCAGAGCGCGAACGGCGAAGTTGACAAGTCGCTCGGCCTGGCGCGCAACGTACCCTTTACTATAGGCGACATGACGTTCTACCTACAGGTCCACGTAATCCGCCAGACTGCGTATGACATACTTCTCGGACGGCCTTTCGATGTCATCGCGTCCACGGTCGTGCGCAACTTCGACAATGAGGACCAAACGATTACGCTGCATTGTCCAAACACGAAAAAGGTTATCACGGTGCCGACGCGACCGCGCGGTCCCGCTCGTTTTCGCCTACCCGAAAAGGATTTTTGAGAATCGAGGATTCGAGCAACACTCGAGGAGATCTCCATAATACCCCTTCCATGACTCCCGAATCTCGTTTCCTCGCCTCTGTGTACACTATGTTAACTTATACTCTACTTTCGACTCTTCACTCTCGACCGCGCCTACCGACATAACAGAAAACGCAAAATTACAGAATATGCTAGCTCAACTTCCCTTTCTCGATCTTATTTCATCTCTCTCGCCGACCGCCTGGCATACTCTGGGGGTCGAATCTAATGCTATGCGCGACGCGTTCGTAGGCGCAAAGAAAAAGTACAAACCCGTACACCTAAAAGTGAAACCCGTTAAGGCCACGCTGCCTCGCGAGTTTCGCATCGTGCGCGCCATCCAAGGTGACCCGCTCGCGACTATGCCGGTCATCGACTATGCGAACATCCCCGACTTCGCGCCTCGAGGACGCTATACCGAGGAACGAATGCGCGAGGTTGACAAGCTCCATGGCGGGGACTTCCTTTGGCCAGAAGAGCGTCGCCTCTTACACTACTTCTACATGCTACACAACGACGCTTTCGCGTGGTCCGACGACGAGCGAGGCAAGTTTCGCGAGGACTTCTTTCCGCCGGTCGAATTCCCGGTTATCGATCACATCCCGTGGGTCGAAAGGAACATGCCAATACCGCCTGGGATATACGACGAATGCTGTAGGATCATACGCGAGAAGATGAAGGCCGGGGTCTACGAACCTTCCAACGCCACTTATCGCTCGCGCTGGTTCCCGGTCGCGAAGAAGTCCGGCGCGCTTCGCATTGTACACTCTTTGGAACCGCTAAACCGCGTCACCATTCAGCACTCGGGAGTCACGCCCATGCCAGACCATCTCGCCGAAAGCTTTGGTGGCCGCGCCTGCGGAGGAATCTTGGACCTGTTCGTGGGTTACGATAATCGACCGCTCGCGGAATCCTCGCGCGACATGACCACCTTCCAAACGCCTTTCGGCGCGATGCGACTGACTACGTTACCTATGGGCTGGACGAACTCGGTGCCGATTTTTCACGAAGACGTTACGCATATCCTACAGCCCGAGATTCCTGACGTCACCATTCCGTATATCGACGACGTACCCATCAAGGGACCAGCAGACGAGCGTACGGATTGCGAAGGCAGGCCGACGGTTTTAGTCAAAACCCGGGCATCCGCGTCTTCGTGCACGAACACTTCGAGAATTGTAACCGCGTGGTACAGCGCATGAAATACTGCGGCGGTACGTTTTCTGCATTAAAATCGCTCATTATAGCTCCAGAGACGAACGTCGTGGGGCATCGCTGCACTCGTCACGGGAGGGAGCCCAGTGAGGATCGCGTCGCGGCCATTCGCAACTGGGGCCCTTGTCGGTCGCTTACCGAGGTTCGCGCGTTCCTAGGCACGGTCGGCGTGCTTCGGATTTTCATCAAGAACTTCGCACATCGCGCCCATCATTTGGTGAAGCTAACGCGTAAGGACGTAGAATTCGAATGGGGACCTGACCAGGAGAAAGCGCAAGACGACTTAAAACAGGCGGTAATCCACTCGCCGGCACTTCGCGCTATCAACTATTCCTCCGCGTCCCCGGTCATTTTAGCCGTGGATACGTCGTACCTCGCGATCGGTTTCCTGCTGGCCCAGTGCGACGAAAACAACCCCAAGATTCGGTACTATAGTCGCTTTGGCTCCATAACCCTGAACGAGAGGGAAGCCCGCTTTTCGCAGCCAAAATTGGAGCTCTACGGCGTGTATCGGACCCTCAAGGCGTTGAAGCTATACCTCTTAGGCGTACGAAACCTTGTTCTGGAAGTCGACGCGCAGCACATCAAGGGTATGCTACAGAATCCCGACCTGGCGCCTTCCGCGTCGATCAATCGCTGGATCGCGGCCATTATGACCTTCCACTTCAAGCTCGTACACGTACCGGGCGATAAACATGGACCAGACGGCCTTTCGCGACGACCACCTCAAGAGGGCGACCGAGAAGTGCCTGAAGATGACGACGACGAGCCAATTGGACCATGCTTCCTTACCATGCACTTGCTAGCGAGAGCACCGCGACCGCGACTGGCGGTTCCTAATCCCTCGACCGCGCAGCCTACATCTACGACCCCATCGACGATGGCCCAGGACCAAGCCTGGAGTACAGCGCGTGTCCCCGCACCAAAAAGGCAGTGGACGCGGATAGTAAGTTAGAAGCCATCCCGCGCTTTCACGAGACGCTCGAAACGCCGGAGGGTATGGGCGAAAAAGAGCTGCAGGCGTTCCTCCGATACGCGACTCTGTTCTTTAGGGACGGGGGACGGCTCTTCCGACGGGATGCCACGGGAGCGCATAAGCTAGTCGTATGGCCAGCCGACCGCATGAAAGTACTTCGCGACTGCCACGACGGCGCCGCTCATCGAGGAGTGTTCGCGACGGCCGCGATGGTGTCAGAGCGTTTTTGGTGGCCGTTTCATTTAGCGGATATCGCGTGGTACATCCGGACTTGTCATATATGCCAGACGCGACAGAAGCGGCAGATTCTGCTTCCTCCGACAGTCCAACAACCGGCGCCGCTCTTCGCGAAAGTATACATGGACACTATGCACCTGCCAGCGTCTGGGGGCTTCAAGTACGTGGTACAAGGGCGCTGTTCAATCACGCATTGGCCGGAGTTCCGCGCCCTTCGCTCCGAGACTGGGAAAACGCTAGGCGATTGGATTTTCACCGACATTCTCTGTCGCTGGGGCGCGCTGTCGGAAATAGTCTCGGACAACGGAGGCGCGTTCGTCAACGCGATCGAATACCTGGGCAAGCGTTACCATATTCATCACATCCGAATCAGCGGCTACAACTCGCGAGCGAACGGACAGGTCGAGCGAGCTCACTACGATGTTCGCCAGGCACTCTATAAGGCGGCGGATGGGGACGCGAGTCGGTGGTCACAGGTCGCGGCATCGGTGTTCTGGTCGGAGCGAATCACAACGCGCAAACGGATGGGCTGTTCCCCTACTTTGCAGTCACGGCACGCATCCAATAATTCCGCTCGACATCGTAGAAGCAACCTACCTACAGCCGGCGCCGGACTCTGTGTTGTCTACCGAAGACCTTATCAGTCGGCGAGCGATCGCGCTACAAAAGCGTCGGGAGCATCTGGTCGCGCTACGAGACAAGGTTATGGAGTCGCGCACTAAGGCGGCGCAGCGGTTCGAGGTCGAGCACATGCATACCATCCGCGACTTCGACTTCAAGAGAGGATCGCTCGTACTGATCCGCAACACAGCGATCGAGAAGGCGTTGAACCGCAAGATGCGCGCGCGGTATCTCGGGCCGCTAATCGTGGTCGCCAGAAATCGAGGAGGAGCTTACGTTCTCTGCGAGTTGGACGGCGCGGTGTTGGACCGGCCAGTGGCAGCCTTTAGAGTCATTCCGTATCTCGCGCGCGCTGAAATTCCCTTGCCAGACGGCTTCGCCGAGATCACTTTAGAACGGCTCAAGGAGATGGAGGCGTCGCGGTCGCAAGGCGACGACGATGAAGACGAGCCGCTAGGCGACACACACGCGGCAGAGGACGAAGAAGAGCCGGCGGGCGCACTCGACGCCTAGGCGCAACACACTCGACGATGAGTTGTAATTTTATATTATATTGTTTCCATTTTTTCTTGGCTGCGTCTCGCGTATTTTTTTCTTTCATATCTTTCGGACTACCATTTTGCGCGCGGCGATTCCATGATGACTTACTGAGAGTTGTTTGCGCTAACAAATTTTTTTTCACATATTCGACGCTGCGCCCTGAGGACAGGGCAAATTTTATTAGTTGGGGGGAGGGATACACATGCGCCTCACACCCAAGCCTCGCATTTTATTTATTCATTTCTTTATTTATTTTATTTCTGATTTTCTCTCTTTTCTTCATTCACTCATAAAAGAAGCGGCGAAAACAATGCATTGGAAGGACTAGTACAGATGAGAAGAACAGCGACAGACAGAGACAGCGCAACCAGCGACAACCCAGGAACCCCTACCGCGCGAAGGACCAGCGAAGAGAGCGGCCTCCTCAGCGATGACCTGCTCCAACTCACGCCGCGCGGCCAAGATCTTGCCTTGTACAGCGAAGCGTTGGTGCGCAGCGCTGCCATCCGCGCCTCGCCAACGGTGAGCCGACTAAGGACGGCGCCGAGCTCGGTCTCGAGGCCGTGAGGTACTGTTGCAGTACCACCCGGTTTGTGACGCGGGCAGGGGCGGGAGCGGGAGGAGCGCCGCCAGGGAGCTCCGCGGATCGGCCAGGCACCTCCTCGAGAACGTCGTCGACGTTGAAGGCGACGGGAGCAGGAGGAGGAGAGGGAGGTCGGGCGTCCTGAGGGCGACGCAGCTCGGTCGCAGAGGGGAGACCACCACGTCCATCTTGAGGCCGCTGGGACCTGCGGGAGCGACGCGAGGAGGAGAAGCAGGGGCCTTGCCCTTGCCCTTGCTGTCGGAGCGACGGAAGCGGCGACCTGAGGGCGAGAGGTGGCGGCGGAGGACGCAGAGAGGGGGGCGGCCGGCTCCTCGTCGACGACCTGAGCATCCTCCTGCATCGAGTCGGCGTCCGGCGCGACCTCGTCGAAGGCTTGCCGTTGAACCGGCAGGCGTGCTTGATGTCCGCGCAAGGCAGCACCGGAAGCACGCGTACCGTTGCTGGGACGGTAGCACCGCTCGACGTCCTTTTCCTTGCAATAATCGCACTAGAGAGTGGGGAGGTTAGCGAGAGGACAGAGAGAGAGAGAAAGAGACGCACCCGGCTCTCGCCGAGAGCGACTGTGGTGCGGTCCAGTGAGTGGGCAGGTTGCGCCACTCTTTGCCCGTGAGCGGGTTCGGCCCTACACCCTGCAGCTGGTCCTGCTGCGCCTGCGACAATTTCTTGGCCGGTGGACCGGCCCTCACCTCGAGAGAAACGGAGGAGGCGGCCCTCTTGCGCTTCAGCGGAGGACGCGGCTGCGCCTCGTCCTCGTCCTCGTCCGTGAGCTCGATCACGACGAGCTCCGGCTCCCGCGCGACGCTGGCAGACCGCAACGGAAGCCGAGGACTCGTGTTCGTCGGCAGAACCATCGGCGTCCAATCGGCCTCGTGTTTGGGCCAGTCGCCGACCCACCAATCCCATTCGAGCAGGAGGCCGACGAGGGGAGCCTCGACGTAGGAC
Source organism: Cytidiella melzeri (assembly GCA_022592445.1). NCBI lineage: Eukaryota > Fungi > Basidiomycota > Agaricomycetes > Polyporales > Irpicaceae > Cytidiella > Cytidiella melzeri. The sequence goes on along the minus strand of JABYQR010000556.1, from coordinate 6,681 downwards.
GCTTGGCGGAGGTGGGCGCTGAGGCTGCGCCAGAGAGGGCGGAGGGCGTTGCGGAGGGCAACCTGCTGGGCTTGCGGCAGGCGGACGCGGTGTTCTTCGGCGGCGAAGGGAGAACAGGTCGAGGAATGCGAGGTTGGTACCTGGTCCTCGCAGAGAGGCGACACGTCCTCGTACGCTTGCTAGAAGGAGAGTGAGCTAGGAGGTGGTAGAGGAGAAGAGGGTACTTACGAAGGCCTCGATTACGTCGTCAGCCCAACCCCCAGTCAGGTCACCGCGTATCTGCAGGACGGCGTTCAGACACCGAGGATGCTTCGAGCTGCTCGCGCACGGCGAGCAACTGCTCAGCAGGGAGAGCGGCGGAGGCGTTGGACCTCGTCCCACGCGGGCGGTCATAGTGCAAGCGGAGAGCGGTTGCGCGGGTGGCAGGGCGAGGAGCAACGCGGCGAGAAGAGGAGGCTTGGGCTGACATGTTGAGAGGAGCGGAAGCAAAGTTGGAGAGGAAGCAGATGCGGAGAAGCAGAGGAAGAGAGGGCGAAAAACTCGAAGTCCAACGACACAATAGCGCGAGGAGCCTCGTGGTCAGAGTTCCCACGGTTCGACTTGCCACGCGAGAACCGGGGACGGTTCGGATTTTAGTTGGGGGGAGAATGATACGCCCGGAAATCGGCTAGGCGCGGAGAACCGGCAGCAGCCCGCCATTTGCGCGGCCCGCGTCATCCTGCGCGGCAAGTCCCTCCACTTTCCCAGCGTCACGAGCACGAGGAGTTCGCCGAGGTCACGAGGAGTCCGCCGAGGATCCGAGGACTTGACAAGGAGCAATGCGCCGGAAACATCCGAGGCCGAGGAATCGCACCGAACTCTGACACACAGACACGCCCCTTTTTGCATCGGAGCATGGGCCGGCCAGCCACCAAGAGTTTCGGACGCAGGTCGGACCAACGGTAGAAGAAACTTGACGCGCAAACCCCGTTTCAGGAAGGCTCCTATCATGCCACGCTGTGCAACTCTTGGACGGCGCCTCATCACCTGCTCGCGACGGTTGGCGCCTCTTCAGCGCAAGCGCGCGCGCCGCTACTCCGCGTGACCAACGCTGTGTCCCGCCGGGCGTCGACTTGCTGGGCATTTTTGCCTCCGCAGACGGAAGTATTCTGCCACCCCGTTTCCTCGCTCTCGTGTTTGGGTTTAGGACATAGAAGGAAAGGTTTAGGAGAGGGTCCTTAGGATATATATAAAGGTGTTGTTTGTACTGCGTAAAGAGGCAATCAATCCCCACCCCAGTTTCCAGAGTTCACTTTACGCTTTGCGTTCGCGTCGAGGGAGTCTCTTCGCGCCCATAGCTGTAGCTTCTTCTGCGTTGTCTCACTGCAACCCTTTTCCACGTTTATGTCCGCTGCGTCTACCAACGACAACCCGCCTCGAGTCTGCCGTTACTGTCCCACTGTTCCCCACCTACCCGACGGTCGCTGCCCTTACCGCCCGCGCCCGCGCGAGGTTCTACGCCGTTACCCCATCATCCCCGTGCCCACACCGCCGCCAGAACCCTCAGCAGCGCCTACGGTCTCCCCTGCGAGATCAACTCCTAAATCACCCTCGCCAGCGTCGTCCGTCGCCTCCGTCGCGGACTCGCTTGAAAACTGCTCTTACTGCGACACTCAGAGCGATCACCCAATTCCCCTACGTTCAGGACCTTTCGTCCCGCTCGACTGCGATCGCCCGCGCGCGCCGCACCCAGATTGCTGGCTGTCTCCAGACTTTGAAGGCGAGGATCACGAGTGCGAACTAGTGCAGTTCAATCTTACCAGCTCAACCAACGTCGTTGTTGGCCACGCCTTCGCCTGTAACACGCATCGCCGCTCGGGAGGTGTTGTTCTACACTACCGCCCTCGCGCGCAGTCTGTCGAGTCCAATTGACTGCGATCTCACATAAGTCTTCCACTGCGACTCGCGCGCCATTTGCTTATCTTTCTCTTACGTTTCCTTTCGGCTTCGTTATCCTGCGTTTGTTTTTAACTGCGTTATTTTACTGCGTTACTGCGTTGCGTTTCATCTTCACTGCGTCGAGCTTACTGCGTTCACTTTCACTGCACCTGCGTTTTACAGCGACTACTTCATCTTCACCAGCGACCGCGTTTTGTGTTCGAGATTCATATTGCGCCTGCGTTTATCTTCTGCGTCTCTCCGCGCGTCGTTTTTCTACAAGTAGCGACATCTCCCGCGCGTTCTCTTTGAGCCGCGCCATAACTCCTTCGCTTTCACCGCGCCGACTTGCCCCTTTTTCCCGCGATACGCGTGGTAGTTGCCCGCCAAGTTCCCTTCATATAAACTTTATGACAAAAACCTTGTCGCTCTTTTAGCACAGGTAAAACTAGGACTCTTAGACCACCTCGCATTACTTTAACACTTCCGCGCTTCCACACCTTTACACTTCTATTGCCACTTCGTGGTTGGTTGTGTTGTCTTTAAGGTTGTTCTTAGTTTGAAGCGTGACTCAGTGTCTCACTGTCTGCGGAGGCAAACTGTCCAGCGAGTCGACGCCCAGCGGGACACAGCGTTGGTCGACGCGGAGTAGCGGCGTGCGCCCTTGCGCTGAAGAGGCGCCAACCGTCGCGAGCAGGTGATGAGGCGCCATCCAGGAGTTGCACAGCGTGGCGTGATAGGAGTCTTCCTGAAACGGGGTTCGCGCGTCAAGTTTCTTCTACCGTTGGTCCGACCCGCGTCCGAAACACTTGGTGGCTGGCCGGCCCATGCTCCGATGCAGAAGGGGCGTGTCCGTGAGTCAGAGTTCGGTGCGATTCCTCGGCCTCGGATGTTTCCGCCGCGTTGCTGCTCCTTGTCAAGTCCTCGGATCCTCGGCGAACTCCTCGTGACCTCGGCGAACTCCTCGTGCCCGTGGTGGACTCCTTGTGCCCGTGACGCTGGGAAAGTGGAGGGATTTGCCGCTCAGGATGACGCGGGCCGCGCAAATGGCGGGCTGCTGCCGGGTCTCCGCGCCTAGCCGATTTCCGGGCGTATCAGCGTAAGAGTGGTCAACCTCATTGCTGGTCTGACAAAGACCTAGTCAACGTCTCCAAGTACGTATCCGAGAAGCCGCCCGTGAAAGGCATCACCATCACCGTCCCCTCCTACGAGGAAAATTGCCAACTCGTGCCTCTGCACGAGCATACGGAGAACGGGCTGCTGAGGAGCGCGACCGCACCTTAGCTGAGCAACAAACCCATAAGCTCACTCTCGCAGAGCGACTAGCAAAGCTCCCTGCGCCAACTCCTGCCCCTGCAGCACCCAAGCAGGTACTCATCGACTTTAAAAAGTTGTCACCGGTAGATCTTGTTGGTATCTTTAGGCCAAAACTCACCGCCTTCCGTACTTGCCTGCAAGCTCTCACGGAGCTTGAAGAACTCCTAAACCGCGCCAACCCCGACCACCGTTACGCGCTGCTTCACCTTGTCAACAAGGTTAATGTTTTCCTCAACCGAGTCAACGATCTTGCACCCGTCACAGCAGACTGCAAGTGGCAGCTCCTAGACTGGGGTTGCAAAGCAATTGGGAAAGTTTCCTTTAAACAGCTTCGTAAAAACTACGACAAAGTCCTCGCACAACTTAACGTAGTAAATAGTGATAGCTATTTTGAGTGGATCTAGCGAATCCATAGTTTTTGCCCACCACAATTTGCGATAATTGTATCCATTTCTTCGACCCTATAGCGGTCACAGACGACCAATTTTGAGCCAACGAAGGATTATTCTACGGGTGTGAAAACCAACCGTGCCCTAATCGATTAAATCAGTTAGACCCCACTGAAGCCATTGAACACGAGTATTACACCGAGACCTACCAAACGCCTTCCGAAGAAAATCGTCGTCTTATCACCAAAGAAGATATGGATCAGAACCAGCAGAACGTTGCTCCCGACGCTGCCCCAGCTGCCGTTGCCAACCTGAGTGCTCAGGACATCCTCAACAGGTTTGGGGTCCTGACACAAAGAATGGTGGACCTCACCAATCAGGTGGCTGCTTTGACAGCAGCTCAGGCACCCACCATTGCCGCTGCCACGCACACTTCTCGGGAGAGAAGCATCGTTGAGAAACCGGTCTCCCCCGGCGACGCAAGACGCATCCAATGACAAGGATGCTAAGATTGCGGCACTCAAGGACATGCTTGACATCCAAAAGAAGCAAATGGATGAGATGGCAGCCAAAATCAATGCGGTTTTTTGAAACGGACTCGTGACACAGCCGCAGCTGCGAGTCCCCCCGATACCCTATCCCTGTCTCCTTCGTCGTCTTCTGCCTCGTCTTCTTCGTGTACAACGTCCACTCCATGCCCTTCGTCTACCATCTCCTCATGTACTATATCATTGCTAGATCTGTTATCATCTCATTTCCGAGTACATGTACTAGTTAAAGGTCTGAATAGAAGCATTTGTGTCCCTGCTATGATCAATTCAGGAGCTACGGCTTCATCAGTCACCAGTTCGTCAAGAAGCATAAGATTATTCAGCACCCGCTTGAAAGGGTCATCTCATTGCATAACATTGACGGAACTAAGAATAAAGCTGGCGGATTAACGCACTTTGTTCGCCTTACACTCACAGTTGGAGATCACACGGAAAAGGCGGAGTTTCTTGTCACGGAATTAGGTCCAGAAGACGTTATTCTTGGGCTACCATGGCTCAAACGCGTAAACCCTACCGTCAACTGGGAAAAAGGAGAAACAACGATTCCGAGCGGCTCGGAAGAATCTCCTGACAAACCTTTCCAGAAGGTTGACGGTAACCGCGAAGAACGTAGACAGTGGGTCAAAGCCGGGATTATCCAAGACACCACTGACAAAGTCTGGTGTATGGCCGGCTTCACCTACTCTACTAAGCTTGCTGCCAATGCAAACGAAGCTAAAGCTCAGCGCTCCTTCAAAGACATCGTTCCATCAGAGTACCACAGACACGCTAAAGTCTTCTCTGAGGAAGAGTCTAATCGGCTACCCCAGCATCAGCCCTGGGACCATTCGATTGATCTCAAACCAGACGCTCCTGAGACCATCAAATCGAAAGTTTATCCTATGCCCCTGAACGAACAAACCGAGCTTGACAAGTTCATTCAGGAGAACCTGTCAAAAGGTTACATCATGCCTTCTAAGTCTCCGATGGCTTCTCCGGTCTTTTTCATCAAAAAGAAGGACAACAAACTCCGACTTATTCAGGACTACCGCAAACTCAACGACATCACCGTGAAGAACCGCTACCCTCTACCGCTTGCCACCGACATTATCAACAAGCTCAAGGGTGCAAAGATCTTCACCAAGTTCGATGTTTGTTGGGGATATCATAATGTGCGAATCAAAGAAGGAGACGAGTACAAAGCGGCGTTTGTTACCAACCGAGGACTCTTTGAACCCAAAGTCATGTTCTTCGGTCTCACGAACTCACCCGCTACCTTCCAAGCTCTGATGGACAACATCTTTGCCGACCTCGTGGCCGAGGGCAAGGTGGCTGTCTATCTAGATGACATCTTGATCTGGAGTAACAACCTGACAGAGCACCGCAAGGTTGTTCATGAAGTCCTTGAGCAACTTCAGCAGCACGATCTGTATCTTCGTCCGGAAAAGTGCGAGTTTGAGAAATCTGAGATTGAGTACCTCGGGTTGATCATTCGCGCTGGCAAAGTAGCTATGGACCCTGTCAAAGTCCAAGCAGTTTCTACGTGGCCTACATCCAAGAACCTCAAAGAAGTTGGAGGGTTCATCGGGTTTGCCAACTTCTACCGCCGCTTCATTCAGGACTTCTCAAAGCACGCACGGCCTCTACACAACCTGACTAAAAAGGACGTACCGTTTGTCTGGGGTCCAGCACAGCAGACTGCCTTCACGTTGCTAAAGAAGGCCTTTACCACTAAGCCTATCTTGGCAGTCTGGGACCTTGAACTGCCCACACGTCTAGAAGTCGATGCCTCGGGATATGCGACCGGTGGAATCATCTCCCAGAAATCGAAGGAAGATGGATTCTACCACCCTATCGCCTACCGGTCCACGTCTATGACTGAAGCAGAGCGTAATTACAAAATCTTTGATCGGGAGATGTAAGCCATCACTGAAGCTCTCAAAGCTTGGCGCCACTACCTTGAGGGGCTCAAGGAACCATTTGAGATCTGGACAGATCACGCGAACCTGCAGTACTGGAAAACTGCGCAACACCTCACTCGACGTCAAGCACGTTGGTCATTACTTTTGGCTGACTTCGACTTCGTGTTGGTACACAAGCCCGGTGATACCATGATACACGCTGATCCTCTTTCTTGTCTTCACTCACACGCTGTCACGGACGAAGAAGACAACAAGGATCAGGTAGTACTGAAACCAGAACATTTCCGCATCCTCGCTACCAGTGCACTTGCCACTGCTTCTCCGCTTGAATCAAAGATCCGAGAATGCACGGAACAAGAAGCAGAAGTCGCACAAGCTCTTGCTACCCTTCGAAAGAAGGGTCCCGCAAACTTGTCGGCGGTTTACTTGAATGGGAAGAGAGTGACGGACTCATCTATTACGAAGGAAAACTCTACATCCCTAACAACAAAGAGCTCCGTCACGAAATCGTCAAATCTTGCCATGACACACCCGTGGCTGGTCATCCGGGCAACCACGGCACCATCGAGCTAGTCTCACGACACTATTGGTGGCCAAAGATGAATG
>JABYQR010000555.1:0-20444 GCA_022592445.1 Cytidiella melzeri | reverse complement strand
AAATTCAGAGGTGCGAGACGGAGGGTTTGTTACCCATGTAAACTTCATGAAAAGTCTTGCCAGCGAGGTGACAAGTAGGAGTGCAGTTGAGGATGTGAGCAGCAAAGCGGACTGCGTATCCCCCGTATGAGTTGGGAAGTCCAGCGTCGTTGAGCATAGTGTGTACCATCTCAACGAGAGTGCGGTTCTTGCGCTCTGCAACACCGTTCTCTTGAGGAGTGTACGCGGTTGTCTTCTCGTGGTGAATTCCCTTGCTGCGGAGAAAGTCCTGGAACGTCTTTGAGTTGTACTCGCCTCCGCCATTGCTCCGGAAAGAATTGCCGCATTCTCCGGTCTCGACTTCAGCACAAAGGTAGAATGCTTCAGTTTCTGCCTGAGTTTGACTCTTGGCTTTCAGCAGAGAAACGGTGAGGCGCTTGCTGGCCTCATCTACAAAGGTAAAAAAATACCTGTGACCCTGAGGGGTTTGAGTTTCCATAGGACCGCAGACGTTGGAGTAAACACGGTAAAGTACGCGTGAACTCTTGTCATGGGTTTCCTTAGGGATAGGCTTGCGCGCCTGTTTGCCCTCGAGGCAAGGGACACAGATTGTGCTGGGTCGACTGGACTGGCCAATGATCTCCATGCCTTGCATCATACCCTGTTGAACCATCTGCAAGATGTAGTTGACATTGATGTGGCCTAGTCAACAATGCCAAGTCGTGATGTCAGCCTTGGAGGTAGGTTGGGCTTTAGCTTTGAGAGTGGAGATGTGAACGGGAGTGTAGATTGGAGAATCGCCCACTGAAGCAATGTAAGCGCGAGGTGAGACAATGGGCGTGGAGTCGAGGACATAGAGACCTTGTGCACGAGGGGCACAGCCAACAATCTCTCCACTAGTGTGATGAATGTTGCAGGTGTTGTCCTTAAAAGCGACATTGAAGCCCTTCTTGGTGAGGTGAGCGACCGAAAGAAGATTACTGTTAAGGTCGGGAACATGATAGACGTCGGTGAAGATGGACTTGGTGGTGGAGCCCCCAATGCAAACATTTACGGCGACGTGTCCAATAGCAATAGCTTTGATGGAGCGCTTGTCTGCCAGCCAGATCTGTAAAGGGGTGGCAAGAGGCTGGTAGGTGAGGAGCCAGCGGCGCTGAGACACTGAGTCACGCTTCAAACTAGGAACAGCCTTAAAGACAACACAACCAACCACGAAGGGGCAATAGAAGTGTAAAGGTGTGGAAGCGCAGAAGTGTTAAAGTGTCATGGATGGCCTGACTAGCCCTTAATTTTCGCAATTTACCTCTTGTTTTTATCTGTAAAACTCCGGGCTGCAGCTCAGTTGCAACCTTCTCTGCATACACTCCCTTTTCACGTCTATTAAGCGCCCGTATCACGTGGCTTAGATGCTCCACACGGTCACATTACTTGCTACTACGTCACACTGGCATGTGACTTAGCTTAAGTAAGACCACATGGCTACAAGCACATGGCTCAGCCCATAGCTAGGGTTTGACGTCATAGATACTGTCCACATGGGCTCCTTATTGTTCTTTCCTTATTGTTCTCTTGATGGAAGGATGTTCTCACAGGTGTGGGAATGGAATACAATAGTTGGTCTCCGTTTAGATAGATTCTCTCACGGGTAGAGTTCTTGGCAAGGTCTAGACAATAGCTATTGTTCTCCTTTAGGTAGTTCTTTTGTTCTTCGTTCACATGGCTTCTTGCAAAGCCTGCCCTCAACATGGTCTGTGCGCAGGTCCCTAAAGTCTATATATACTGCTGCATGTATGCTCCTAGCCCCCCATCTCGACCTCTTGGTCTTTACTGGGCTAGGTAAGCAACCCCCTCTTGTACTACATAGCTGGTAGTCACAATACTAACTTGGTCTTTACTGGGCTAGATAACTTGAACAAAGTCTGATAGCTGGTGAGAGCATCGTGCTTCACGCCTGCCACCACTTCCTCGTTGATATCCACTTCGTGTCCCTGTTTGTCACGTCGAGCCCTGTCTCCATGTCATTAGGTCGAGATTGTTGTGCAAACCCTGGGTCCCCTATTCCCACCGTTTTAAAAAGTTTATTCCTGTTTGACGAGTACGTCTCCGGTCTTATCATACCGTTAAGCTACACTTACGTTGTCCGTTTCTACCCCCTGCGCGTTGTTTAGTGCCTAAAGACACGCGCCCCCGTTTTTCTAAGAACCTCCCTGCCACTGAGCCTCAGCTCAAGAGGTCTCTTCCACCATCTTTCCTCGACGCTCTCGCTGAAAAGCGCAAGAGTGGTCAACCTCATCGTTGGTCTGACAAGGACCTGGTCACTGTCGCGAAGTACGTGTCCAAGAAGCCGCCTGTCAAAGGCATCACCCTCACCGACCCCTCTTACGAGGAAAACCAACAACTTCGCGCTTCTGCCAGAGCATACGGAGAACGCGCCACTGAAGAACGTGCTCGCACTCTAGCTGAGCAGCGAACCCACAAGCCAACTCTCTCTGAGCGGCTCGCTAAGCTTCCCCCACCCACTCCTGCTCCTGCTGCACCCAAACCGGTGTTGATAGACTTCAAAAAGGTATCACCGGTTGATCTCGTCAGCATCTTTAGGCCAAAACTCACCGCCGTCCGCACTTGCCTGCAAGCTCTCACGGAGCTTGAAGAACTCCTAAACCGCGCCAACCCCAACCACCGTCGCGCGCTGCTTCACCTTGTCAACAAGGTTAATCGTTTCCTCAACCGAGTCGACAATCTTGCACCCGTCACAGCAGACTGCGAGTGGCAGCTCCTAGACTGGGGTTGCAAAGCAATTGGGAAAGTTTCCTTTAAGCAGCTTCGTAAAAACAATGACAAAGTCCTTGCACAACTTAACGTAGTAAATAGTGATAGCTATTTTGAGTGGATCTAGCAGATCCATAAGTTTTTGCCCACCACATCTTGCAATAATTGTATACACTTCTTCGATTCAAGCACGGTCACAGACGACCATTTCTACGGAGGAATATTCTACGAGTGTGACGAACAACCGTGCCCAAATCGATACACTCAGGCAGACTCAACTGAAGCCGTCAACAGCGAGTATTACTCTGAACATCACCAGACGCCCACCGAAGAAAATTTACATCTTATCACGCACAAAGACATGGATCAGAACCAGCAGAACATTGCTCCCAACGCCACCCCAGCTGCCGCTGCCAACCTGAGTGCTCAGGATATCCTCAACATGTTCGGGGTCCTGACACAACGAATGGTGGACCTTACCAATCAGGTGGCTGCCTTGGCAGCTGTTCAGGCACCAGCCATCGCTGCGGCCACGCATACCTCCCGAGAACGGAGTATTGTCAAGAAGCCAGTCTCTTTCAAGGGAAAGACGTCGTCAGAAGCAAGGCTTTTCTGACATGCTTTTATCGTCTGGGCCCAGAACCAGGGCAAAGCGTTCTTTCAACAGGACGCACAAGGCCAGGTCCGGGTGGACAACAATGGTGCAAGGATCTTTGATCCGCACAAACTCATCACCAGCACCCTGTCGTTCATGCAGGACAACGCTGCTGACTGGGCTCGCCCTCATATTGAGGAGCTGGCCAGTAGCAAACCAGCTTTTGGCAATAGCTGGGATACGTTTATTGAGGCTTTCAAAGCCAAATTCAAACCTATAGACGCTGTCATGGAGGCCAAGACAAAAATCGCCAACATGAAGCAAGGCAACAAGACCTTTGCCGCCCACATCTCCGAGTTTGAGACATGGGCCCCTCGCACTGGCTGGAGCCAGCAGGACCTTTTCGACCGTCTCAAGTCGAGCTTGAGTACAGAGTACCTTCAGCGCATCTCTTACTTCCAGACCCGCGCCATCACTTATGATGCACTGAAGGACCAGTGCAAGGTGTCATGGATGGCCTGACTAGCCCTTAATTTTCGCAATTTACCTCTTATTTTTATCTGTAAAACTCCGGGCTACAACCTAGTTTCAATTCTCTCTGCATAAACTCCTTTGCACGTCTATTAAGCGCCCGTATCGCGTGGCTTAGATGCTCCACACGGTCACATTACTTGCTACTACGTCACACTGGCATGTGACTTAGCTTAAGTAAGACCACATGGCTACAAGCACATGGCTCAGCCCATAGCTAGGGTTTGACGTCATAGATACTGTCCACATGGGCTCCTTATTGTTCTTTCCTTATTGTTCTCTTGATGGAAGGATGTTCTCACAGGTGTGGGAATGGAATACAATAGTTGGTCTCCTTTTAGATAGATTCTCTCACGGGTAGAGTTCTTGGCAAGGCCTAGACAATAGCTATTGTTCTCCTTTAGGTAGTTCTTTTGTTCTTCGTTCACATGCCTTCTTGCAAAGCCTGCCCTCAACATGGTCTGTGCGCAGGTCCCTGAAGTCTTTATAAGCAGCTACATGTACGCTCCTAGCCCCCATCTCGACCTCTTGGTCTTTACTGGGCTAGATGACTTGAACAAAGTCTGATAGCTGGTGAGAGCATTGTGCTTCACGCCTGCCACCACCTCCTCGTCAATATCCACTTCGTGTCCCTGTTTGTCACGTCGAGCCCCGTCTCCGTGTCATAAAGTGTGCGAGGTGGTCTTAGAGTCCTAGTTTTACCTGTGCTAGAAAGAGCGAAAAGGTTTGTGATAAAGTTTATGTGAAAAGAGCTAGGCGGGCAGCTACCACGCGTATAGCGGGTCAAAGGGGCAAGACGGCGCGGTGAAAGCGAGAGAGCTTTAGCGCGGCTCAAAGAGAACGCGCAGGAGACGTCGCGACTTGTAGTAAAACGGCGCGCGGAGAGAGGCAGATGGTAAACGCAGGTGCAATATGAATTTCGAACACAAAACACGGTCGCTGGTGAAGATGAAGAAGTCGCTGTAAAATGTGGGTGCAGTGAAAGTGAACGCAGTAAGCTCGATGCAGTGAAGCTGAAACGCGACGCAATAACACAGTAAAATAACGCAGTTAAAAAGCAAACGCAGTATAATGAAGCCGAAACCATAGAGAAAGACAAACTAATGGAGTGCGAGTCGCAGAATAAGGCTACGTGAGATCGCAGTCAATTTGACTCGACAGACTGCGCGCGGGGGCGGTAGTGTAGAACAACACTTCCCGAGCGGTGGTGCGTATTGCAGGCGAATGCGTGGCCAACGACAACGTTGGTAGAGCTGGTAAGATTGAACTGCACTAGTTCGCACTCGTGGTCCTTGCCTTCAAAGTCTGGGGACAGCCAACAATCTGGGTGCGGCGCGCGCGGGCGATTGCAGTCGAGCAGGACAAAAGGTCCTGAGCGTAGAGGAATTGGGTGATCGCTCTCAGTGTTGCAGTAAGAGCAGTTATCAAGCGAGTCCGCGACGGAGGCAACGGACGCCGCTGGCGAGGGGGATTTAGGAGTTGATCTCTCAGGAGAGACCGTAGGCGCTGCCAAGGGTTCTGGCGGCGGCGTGGGCGCAGGGATGCTGGGGTGACAACGTAGAACCTTGCGCGGGCGCGGGCGGTAAGGGCAGCGATCGTCGGGCAGGTGGGGAACAGTGGGACAGTAACGGCAGACTCAAGGCGGGTTGTTGTTAGTAGACGCAGCGGACATAAACGTGGAATAAGTCGCAATGAGACAACGCAGAAGAAGCTACAGCTATGGGCGCGAAGAGACTCCCTCGACGTGAGCGCAAAGCGTAAAGTGTACTCTGGAAACTGGGGTGGGGATTGATTGATTTTCTACGCAGTACAGGCAACACCTTTTTATATACCCTAAAGACCCTCTCCTCAACCTTTCCTTCTATGTCCTAAACCCAAACGCAAGAGCGAGGAAACAGGGTGGCAGAATACTTCCGTCTGCGGAGGCAAAATGTTCAGCAAGTCGACGCCCGGCAGGACACAGCGTTGGTCAACACGGAGTAGCGGCGCGCGCCCTTTTGCTGAAGAGGCGCCAACCGTTGCGAGCAGGTGATGAGGCGCAGTCCAGGAGTTGCACAGCGTGGCGTGATAGGAGTCTTCCTGAAACGAGGTTCGCAAGTCAAGTTTCTTCTACCGTTGGTCCGACCCACGTCCGAAACACTTGGTGGCTGGCCGGCCCATGCTCCGATGCAAAAGGGGCGTGTCTGTGTGTCAGAGTTCGGTGTGATTCCTCAGCCTCAGATGTTTCCGGCACGTTGCTCCTTGTCAAGTCCTCGGATCTTTGGTGGACTTCTCGTGCCCGTGACACTGGGAAAGTGGAGGGACTTGCCGGTCAGGATGACGCGGGCTGCGCAAATGGCGGGCTGCTGCCGGGTCTCCTCGCCTAGCCAATTTCCGGGTGTATCAGTGCTGCGAGGACATGTGCACAGAGGCCCCAGAGTCAACAACCCACTTGATGAGCAGATCGTCCCGGTCCATATCGCCTTTGGCCATGAAGAGGCGGATGGTGTCGGAGTTGCTGGCGTCGGCCGTCGCAATCTTTGCGTGCTCGCCCTCCTTCTCCTTACTCTTGGCCTTCTCCTCCTTGTTCTTTTTCATCTTCCTGCACTCGTCCATCGAGTGTCCTATCTTCTTGCAGTACAGACAGCGTACGTCCGACTTCAGCTTCTTGTTCTTGTTGTCCTTGCCTTTCCCGGTCTTTGCGACGAGGGCCACGTGAGTAGGGTCACGGCAAACCTTCTCCTCCATGAGGATGATGTTTATGACGGTGTCAGTGGTGGGCTTGTCGGTAGAGGACATCAGGATGGTGGAAAGAACAGAATAGGAAGGGGGAAGGGACATGATCATCGCCAAAGCGACAACCGCCTGTCAGCACCAAGTTACGCTTTGTGGCGCATGAGGCCCAGGAAGAAACAGATATTGCAAGACATAGCCAAAGATACTAGAACATGTCTTGTTACATACAGCTATGTTATCCGGACCACTTATACATTATGCAACATCGCACATATAGCATATGCTGGGGAGATATCGCACCGTGTGTCTGTGTCGTTCTGCTGCTACCTCTTCAATATTGTTTGATATTGCCCATTCTAGCGCAATCTATGCAAAATATTGCAGCACATTACAAAATCTCGCACATGTATTATTGGCGGAGCTGAAAATTATTATGAAACATAGCACACTATAGCGACTTCTACCAGCCTCGAGACTCTGCCTGGTACCAGCTTCTCTGCCCTAACGCTCCTCTTGCTCGGTGGAATGCGCTCCCACTCACGCGGCTCGAGCCCATTAGCTCTCGCTGGCTCTTGTTGGTAATTTCGTGTCACCACCGCTGCCCTGTGCCTGCTATGTATTCCGTCAGTTTCATATAACAAGCACGCGTGGTGGTGCTTACCAATTTCCGTACTTCATTGCGAAGGAGCTATATAGCACCAGATTTATCAGTTGAACAAGTCGGGATGCATGTCAGGCGTGGAAAACAGACGTACTGAGGTGCCACTTGCGCGAATGTTTTGGGCCATCAACGTACGCCGAGTATGTTTGGCTGACGAGACGCAAGGGCCTGCTGGGACAAGAAAGAGATGGAGCGGTGAAGTGGTGGAGCGGTGGAGAAACAATTGGGTTTGACTTACTCTACCTTGTCGATGCACAACTCGTTCCTTTAGTGTAGAGGAAATTTGCTGTTGCAGGGTTCAACACCGGAGGATGGATGTAAAAGGATGGGACAGAGAACGTACTCGCGAGCTATGGAGCAACCCCAGGACCAGCCGTTGGTGAAACGCTGCATAGACTTAATTTGAGTGTTTGAGCTTGAATTGAGGGGGTTTGTGCACCGTTCTTCCTAGACATAGATGTTTCCAGGACGGAGAGCGAGGCATTTGTCATTGTCGAGACGGCGGCAGACATTGGGGAGTTTCTTGAGTGCAACAGCATGGAGGATGGATGACTTGGGCATCATGGACGTTGCGAACATGTGTGTTTAAATGTCAGCCATGGTGACCAAGTTCTGCTGTTGAGATGAACATACTATTTGCGCTACATGCGCAAGTGCGCCAGCGGCAGCACCTGCGAATCCAGCATGGAAGCCAAACGCAGCGACCCGCCTCCCACTTTCATCCTGCAGAAACTCCAGATAATATAACGTTCCACCGCCGTTGTAGAACCGCGCGAGGACCAATGACCAGCCCGCCTGTTGCTTGTAGCCATGGGCAAACTGTACATGAGTGTGAGGTAGCAGCTCGTCTGACTCGGGTAGTTCCTTCAGACCAAGGATGGGGAAGCTTGTCAGTGAGAATTGAGCGGACCTACGGCGTAATCTCTTCGAGCATCCACTATCCCAGTGTGTCGCCATCAAAGCCCGAGTATAGCATGTGATGGCTTGGGTGAGTGACAGGGTCCATGACAAGTGGGTTTGGGAAGACGGTGCGCTGTGTGGACGGGTTGTTATTTTTTGCATTCTTTCATGGGACGGTGAGGGCTACAATGTCGCGGTTAACATTGAGACAGCTTACATAGACAATGTTCCCCGCTTCAACTGATATATCAGAGGTTCGCCCTTTTCAGCAGGACAACTGTTGGATGCAGATGACTTCGATCGCCGCTCGAGCAAGAAAACCCTGACTAATGACACAACCTACTTGTGATATGGTGAGTGAACGTGCAGACCAGTGTAAATAGCTTATCTTTCAACATCCTGAAGCTAATTAGCGAGTAGCTCCAATGAAGCATCCGTCCAGGCAAGATTTGACATGAGAGGCAAGGTTGGTAGGAAATAGTTGATAGTTGACAGTCGTTGTAGTTGGAAGAGAGAGCGTTCGAGGCAGGGTTAGTAGAAGATAGTATACAGTCATCGTAGTTGGAAGGAGAGAGCGTTCAAGGTGCTTATTGCTTCATTGCAGATCTTTTGCGCGATGTTCAAGTGGCTCTGACAAACAATCATCATTATTACTATCTAATTCTTGCCTTCGTCGTTCTCAAAGTCTGCGTTTTCTGTTTACTCGTATACGACACGTCAACACATTTCTTTACCTATTTGGTTTGCCGCAGTTAGTGATCTTGACTTCAGTCTTGCAAACGTAGTCTCATCAGTCATCATTCTCCTTTCCGGAAAAACTGCATGCTCCAGTGAAGACAAACAATCCACTTACCAAGCACTACTCATCAAAGAAGCTATTCACAACAATATGACTTAGTCAAGTTGCTACCAGGAGCAAGTTTACTTACATATCTGGCTCAAAAAGTGATCTTTCATTCTAGTTTAAGGAATTGTACTTGCCACTTGCCAGCCTTGCTAATGCTAGTCATCATTTGTGTATCACATGATAGAACTCTCTGGAACCTTGTGGAACATGCTGGAACTATGATGTCTTAGTGGAGAACGATCTAGTAGACAATGTTCTAGCTCTTAGAGCCTTCTGGAAAAGTATAGCCTTTCTCAGAACAAGCTAGAACAAGTCCAGCCTTGGGACTGGGTCATGGGGTCAGGTCATGATGACAATTTCTAGTGGTTGATTATTGAAGTGGCACCACTAGGGCATAGGGCATGCTTAGTAAGGTAGATTACTTTGCTTACTCAGGTAGGTATTAGGGGTCTTAGGGTAGTATTTAGGGTCCTCCCCTTCATGTATGTATAGAGACACTCCTGAGGACACATCCCTTCAGTCTCATCCACTCTGTTGAGCCAGGACTACTCAGTACTCTCCAGTACTTTACTCATCACACCTCTTACACTCTATATCACACCATCCCCTTAAGTTTACAACCTTCCCTGGTGAGTAGAAATCCTTACTGTTACATCAACCAGATGTTCAATTGCCAAAGTTGGTCAACTCCACAGATCTATGGATGATGCTTTGGGGGTTTTGCCAAGTCCTACTGCAGTGTTACGTTGCAGAGTCTAGAATCTCCCGCAATACAAGCATGGCCATGCAATTCCACACAATTTGCTTGGATTGCACACCTAAGCAATTTCTGGATGTATCACTGAAAGCAAAACCATTGGAGTGATTTTTTTAACATCAAGCTAACACATACCCTACAGCGACCCTGGTCCAAATCCTGCCTTGTGCATTGTTTGCTTTGACTTTCATATGAAGTAGGCTTTGTATGACTGCTACACACATCAATGAACATGATTGATGGAGGTAACAGACTGCTGATAGATACTTCATAAGTCTATGACAAAAGGCATCAGCTGAGTTTCAATCTGAATCTGAGCAATGCTTTTTAGTGATCCAGCCATGACTTCCTCAATTCTTCTCCAAATTGGAAGCTCTTGGTACCAGCACATTGGCAGGACATAGGGCCAACCATCAGTGTATAATATTTGTTCATTTGTGTCAGTTTTGTGAACAACAAAAACTGTATTTGACTGGCAAATGTGATGCAATACAAAGTTTGGAAGGGTTGGTAACAAAGACAATGTGGTGCCATCAATTCAATTCATCATACTGAACCAGAAAGTGTCACTGAGTGTATTGCCCATCAGATTTCCATGCTATGGCGGATATTTGCACTACATCTGCAGGGACATCGAAGCAGTTGCTTGCACTGGAACAATACTTCTTCATTCTTCAGGAAACATAAAAGTTATTTCCTTGGTACTGTTCATGGAAGACAGACTCAACATGTCTTTACATACTGTTGTGTAGCTACTGTAGCACCCAGATTTTGACATGCAGACAACTCAGTACCTCTCTTCTCAGTACTCCACTCTTGTTCAAGGCTTACTGAGGTTTGTCTGTCCCTTGACTTTCCCTGTGCACCTTTTGTACTAACTGACTTACAGCATGTCTTATATACTTTAGGTAATCAGCATGTACAGTACTTCTTTTCATCCAGACTTACTAATTCTATCTTGTGCTGAGTATACTAGAGCACTCCCATTTTAACTTCTGAAAACTGTTTTGGTACATATTGACAAGTTGCAAAACTACTGAATGTTAACAACAAAAGGGATAGTACTGCCTGAATGCAGTCCAATATAGTTTTACTACAGCATATAGTACTAAATACAGCTCAACTACTCTTCCTGCCACCGAAACACTGGTTTGTCAGGGTTAGCATGCAAATAGTCAACCCATAGCTGCCACGCCTGCTTTTCTGCATCAGAAGCATTCTTACCAGGTCCTTTGAGAAAATCATCCTTGTCTAACATACGAGCAGCAGTAATAGCTAGCATTGTCAACAAATTCTTAAGAATGTTGCTTCGCCGTGCCTTTTCTTCGGGTGTCAGAACCTCCCGCGATGGTCCTGCCTGGGGCTGTGACAATTTCTGCAGCAACGGGGCTTTCCCCGCTTTCCCCGCTCCCTTCGCTTTCCCCGCTCCCTCCTTCGCTTTCCACTTCTTTTGCTTCTCTGCTTGCCTCTTTGATTCCTCCTCTAATTTCTCCTGCAGTCTCTTGTACTCGATAACTCCGGGACTTTTGTTGTATTCGGGATTGGAAAGAACATACTTCAGCATCTCCCACGCCTGTTGTTCTGCTGGGTTACCTGGACCAGGCCCGTTCTTGTAATAACCCGGTTCCAGCATCTTGAGACAAACTACCCAATCCATGAACTCCTCTTGTGAAACTGTTTCTTTTCCTTTGGGCATCCGTTTGACGATTTGATACGGTTTGGTAAAGTCAACTGTGCCTGTATCTAATCTCTCCAAGCTGGTGTGGTTGTCAGAGGGGGATGATGAGTGAGTTACGGCACTGTTGTGCGGTATGGCAGATGCAGTCTTTGTATGGAGTATACCAATGGTGACGGTGGCAATCAGAGTGAGAAAGGTTGAGAACTGCATGATGGTATAGGATGGCAAAGGGTGAACTGAGAAGGTTTTGAGTAGACAGTGAAATAGTTAGCTGGAAGAACATTGTCATTGAAGTGACATAAGTAAACAACCATTATGTACTTACAGGCCAGGGCTGGAAGCAATGATATGTTTCCAAGGGCAACTTGTGAATGTTTCGAAATAAACAGTGGGATAGTCAGCTGCAAGAATAATGTCAGTGAAGTAACATCAGTAAACAAGGATCTTTCACTTACTGACCAGCACTGGAAGCAATGAAGTTATTGGGGAGATGGATGCGTGCTGAGGTGCAAGAATATTGGCATGAGGCTTTATATCATACCTTGTGGCCCATATGCTGTGGTGATGTGACAGGGCTATGTTATTGAGAACAACTGGGTTGGAAACAGTAACAGTCTCCTAGGTAATTTTTTTTCATCAGCACCAATGTGTCTGAGGCTATGTTGTTGATGACAATTGGGTTGGAAAAGTAGGTTGGTTACAGTTTCCAAGGTGAATTTCTGCATTAAGGGCACATGTGGCTGAGGCTATGTTATCAATGACAGTTTTGGAAATTAGGTTTGTTACAGTTTCTAAAGCAAATTCTCTTCATTATCCCCCTAGCCTTCAGCATCAGTGTCATAGCTTCCACAACATGAATGCTGTGTTAGGGAACAGCCCCCACCTCCTAAATGTCCCTTTGTAGGCTTATAACTAGCGTTGTCAAGGCCGGCAAGCAGCAAGTACAATTCCTGAATATTGAATGAAAAATTAATTTTTGAGCCTGATTTGTAAGGAAACTTGGTGCTGGTAGCAGCCTGCCTGAACAAGTAATTTTGTTGGGAATAGCTTCTTTGATGAGTAATGTATATTAATTTGGTGGTTTGTCTTCACTGCAGCACACAATGATTCATGAAAGAAGAGGGACTGTGCTGTATTTTTTGAAGTGCAACAAGGGGTGTGAGTACAGAATTGAGACAAGTTTGTGGAGTAGAGCATGGAGATAAAGATTGTTTGACATGTGTCTTCTTACTAATGGTGTTAAACTTTGTTGAATGATCTAGATACAATTTGGTAAACTGCAGGAGCAGGGTTACAAGTGATTATGTTATTGATTGCAAATTGAATAAGCATGAAATAGTTAATTGCACCTGTGACTTTGTTACCAAAAAGAGCCTCAGTAGACAACTCTGTTCCTGGTAAGGACCTTGCCAAGCCATCTGGTCATGAATATTGACTGTATTACGGACCTTTGCTATTGGTGACACCTTTGATAGGCAACTTGATCTGGGATAAAGTGACTCTAGTACAATTAATCAGTTTGGTTGCGGGAAAAGGAGCCATACTTTGATGGAGGTAGTCACCAATGGTAGCAAGGAGCTTCATCTATCTTGTCATTAATCTTGTGGAGTGTTCACTGCTGATTCTAGAGAATTACTTGCTTCAAGAATGAAGGGCTGGAGGGTGTCTCATTAGATCAATTGCTAGAACATGTCACATGTGTCCCGTTGATGTCTGAACTGCCTCAGCCCCACTAGAACTGCTGCAGGCTGTGTTCCGGTTGTAACTCCTCCTTAGAAGGCAACTAATGGTTGTGAAACTTTGTGGAACAATCTGACGCAGTGGTTGCTGCTGATGCAACCATGTCCTGTTGATGTCTGAGCTGCATCACCCCTATTGGAACTGCCACAGATTGTGTTCTGATTTTAACTTCTGCTTAGAGAGTAGTGGTTGTGAAACCTTGTGAACCATTTGAATGCAGTGCTTGCTGCCAATGCAACCATGCACAGTTGATGTCTGAACTGCCTCACCCCCATTGAAACTGCCACAGCTGTAACTCCTGCTTGGAACTCAGTGCTTGTGAAACTTTGTGGACCAATTGAATGCAGTGCTGGCTGCTGATAAAACCAGATCCAGCTGATATCCGCGCTACCTCACCCCCACCAGAGCTGCCACAGACTGTGTTCTAATTTTAACTCCTGCTTACAGAGCAACCGGTGGTTGTGAAACTGTATGGAAGAATCAAAGGCAGTGCTCTATGCTGATGCAACCATGTTCTGATGTCTGAACTGCCTCTGCCCCATTAGAACTGCCACAGGCTATATTCTGATTTTCTCCTTGGACAGTAACTAATGGTTGTAAAACTTTGTGCAACAATCCAACACAGTGCTTGCTGCTGATGCAACCATGTCCTGTTGATGTCTGAACTGCCTCATCCCCATTAAGCTGCCACAGGTTGTGTCCTGATTTTGACTCCTGTTAAGAGAGCAACTAATGGTGGTGAAACTTTGTGGAACAACCAGATACGGTACTCACTACTGATGCAGCCACAAATTTCCATTGTCCAAGAATGTAGGGGTTGAGAATTTGTAGTTAGCTTTCAAAGTAGTGGTAATCCTTTCTCAGAGACAATACTATGTGTGGCATGGCTTCTAATTGTATCCTTTGTTCAGAGAGCAAGCAATGTCTGTAGATTGCTGCATGTACCTGACCAGAATTTGACATCATTTGCCAGCAGGAGTGGATTTGAATCTGAGTCTGATTGACTTTTTTCAGTAGACTGGCCCTAACTTGCTCAACTCCACTTCAACTGACAGGATGTTACATATCTTGAAGAATGAAGAAGAATTGTTCCTGTGTGCTCCAGCACATTGATGTCTTTTCAAACGTGACCTTTTTGTCCCCCAAAGTGTGGGAATTTGATGGCAAAATACAGAAAGTAACAGTGTCAATAGCAAAACAATGAATACAGCTGATGGCATCACACTGGCCTTGTTATCAGCCCTTTATGACTTTGTATCAGATCACTTTTGCAGTCAAAATGCACTTTTTGATTTTTACAGACCGAAATGGGTACACAACTGTACATATAATACACCATTGGATAGCCCTATCTTGTGGCAACATCGTGGTACAATCATCCTGTCAATTGAAGTGGAATTGAGCAAGTTATGGCCAGTCTACTGCAAAAGGTCACTCAGACTCAGATTCAAACTCCACTCTTGCTATGGTGTCAAATTCTGGTCAGGTACATGTACCACAATCTACAGACATTGTGTGATCTCCCAACAAGGAATACAATCAGAAGACATGCCACAAATATTATTGGCTCTGAGCAAGAACTACCAGTACTTTGGAAGCTAACTACAAAGTCTCAATCCCTACATTCTTGGACAATGTAAATTTGTGGCTGCATTAGTAGTGAGTACTGTATCTGATTGTTTTACAAAGTTTCACAACTGTTATTGGGTCTCGCTTTCTAAGCAGGAATTACCAATCAGAACACAGCCTGTGGCAAGTTCCAATGGGGGTGAGGCAGTTGCAGAACATCACAGCTAGACATGGTTTCATCAGCAGCCAAGCAGCTGCATTCAATTGGTCCACAAAATTTCACAACCATTAGTTTCTCTCTAAGGAGAAGCTACAATCAGAGCACAGCCTGTGGAAGTTCTAGTGGGGCTGAGGCAGTTCAGACATCAACAGGACATAGTTGCATTAGCAGCAAGCACTGCATTTGATTGTTACACAAAGTTTCACAACCACTGGTTGCTCTATAAGCAGGAGTTACAATCAGAACACAGCCTGTGGCAGTTTCAATGGAGATGAGGCAGTTCATACATCAGGCAGTTCTAGTGGGGCTGAGGCAGTTCAGACATCAACAGGATGTGGTTGCATCACCATAGAGCACTGTCTTTGATTCTTTCTTACAGTTTCACAACCACCAGCTGCTCTATAAGCAGGAGTTATAATCAGAACACAGTCTATGGCAGTTTCAATGGAGATGAGGCAGTTCATACATCAACAGGACACATGTAACTTGCTGTGGGAGTTGATCTTATGAGACACCTCAAGCCCTTTATTTCTTACACAACAGTGAACACTGCACTGGATTTATGATAAGATATATGACGCCCCTTGCCACCATTGGTGACTACCCTCATCAATGTATGGCTAGTTTTCCCGCAACCAGACTTATCATTTGTAGTACAGTCACTTTATCCCAGATCAAGTCGCCTATCAACGGTGTCACCAATACAAAATGCCCGTAATACAGTTGATATTCATGACCAGATGGCTTGGCAAGGTCCTTACCAGGAACAGAGTTGTTTACTCAGGTTCCTTTTGGTAACAAAGTCACAGGTGCAATTAACCATTTCATGCTATATGATTTATTCAATTTGCTATCAATAACATAATCACTTGCAAACCTGCTCCTGCAGTTTACCAAATTGTATCTAGAAAATTTAACATAGTTCAACACCATCAAGAAGAAGACACACCTCAAACAATCTTTATCTCCATGCTCTACTCCACAAACTTGTTCATGTTTTAATTCTGTGTTTACACCCATTTTTGCACTTCAAACAATACAGCACAGTCTCT
The DNA here is from genome assembly GCA_022592445.1 of Cytidiella melzeri. NCBI lineage: Eukaryota > Fungi > Basidiomycota > Agaricomycetes > Polyporales > Irpicaceae > Cytidiella > Cytidiella melzeri. The sequence goes on along the minus strand of JABYQR010000555.1, from coordinate 4,431 downwards.
CTTCTTTCATGAATAATTGTGTGCTCCAATGGAAACAAACCACCAACTTACTATACATTACTCATTGAAGAAGCCATTCCTAACATAATTACTTGTTCAGGCTGCTACCAGCACCCAGTTTACTTACAAATCTGGCTCAAAAAGTGATATTTCATTCAATGTTCAGGAATTGTACTTGCCGCTTGCCGGCCTTGCTAACGCTAGTTATGTCTGTGTGTTGCTGAAGGGCACGACTATCTGATAATGTGAAATTTGTGTCTATTCATGTACATGTGTTCAATACAAAAAACAAAAACAGATTTTTGATGGGAGATTCAGCTCATCACACGCATTTGTAGAGTGAATAACAAAGCAAATGAAACACCATCAAATCATTACACCACACTGTTCCAAAATCTATTACCGCATGTATTACCCCATCAAATTCCCACAGTTTGGGGGACAAAAAGGTCACATCTGAAAAAGCATCAATGTGCTGGCACCAACTGGAACGATTCTTCTTCATTCTTCAGGAATTGTAATTCATGAAAGAAGAGGGACTGTGCTGTATTGTTTGAAGTGCATTGATGGGTGTGAGTACAGAATTGAAACAAATGTGTGGATTAGAGCATGGAGATAAAGATTGTTTGAAATGTGTCTTCTTCTTAATGGTGTTGAACTATGTCAAATAATCTAGATACAGTTTGGTAAACTGCAGTTGCAGGGTGACAGGTGATTATGTTATTGATAGCAAAGTAATAAATCATAAAGCATGAAATAGTTAATTGCATCTGTGACTTTGTTACCAAAAAGAACCTCAGTAGACAACTCTGTCACTGGCAAGGACCTTGCCAAGCCATCTGGTCATGGATATGGACTGTATCACAGGCATTTGCTATTGGTGACACCTTGGATAGGCAACTTGATCTGGGACAAAGTGAATGTGTACTACAATTGATAAGCTCGGTTGTGGGAAAAGGAGCCATACATTGATGCAGTTAGTCACCAATGGTAGCAAGGGGCTTCGTCTACCTTGTCTTTTATCTTGTGCAGTGCTCACTGCTGATTCTGGAAAATTGCTTGTTTCAAGAATAAGGGGCTTGAGGGTGTCTCATTAGATCAATTGCCAGAACATGTCACATGTGTCCTGTTGATGTCTGAACTGCCTCACCCCCAATGGAATTTCCACAGGCCGTGTTCTGATTGTAACTCCTGCCTAGAGAGCAACTAATGGTTGTGAAACTTTGTGGAACACTCATCAAACATAGTAAATGGTAACCAACAGAGACATTGATAGTTGCACTGCATGGGAGCCTGAGACAGCCTTGGCAGTGGTTCCAATCATTGTGTTCTACCTTTCTTTGACTTCCCCTTACACAAGCCAGCAATAGGTCAGGCATATGGTGTAGGGATTGATTGATAAAATAGAACACATCAACAGAGACATTGATTGTTGCAGAACAGAATGGGACAGCCTTGATGGCATTCTTGTGCTCTAACCATTGTGTTTCACCTTTTTTTTTTCTTAATCCACCTGTAACAGCATACCTTTAGGAGTTAGCAATGGGTCAGACATCATGCAGGAAGAAATTGATCCTCTGGTTGTGTGAGACATCATGAGTTCTTGTGCTCTGATTTTAGAGGTTGCAGCAAGTAGTTTGCCTTGCATGTCCAGTACTGTAAGCATTGAGACCCACTTAATCAAATTTGGCTCTGTTGTTACTAATACAAACAAATTGCAACAAATTGCTCTTCACCTGGCAGTGCTATTGGTAGCTGATGAAAGCTGGAGGCTATTCTGACTGCAACAAATCTGATGGTCACATATCACTGATCATTGCCTCCAAATCAGGGGCTAACCTAAGCAATTTATAGACAAATTACAAGCATATGTGCACTGTTTGTTGTATCAGTATGGCAGAGCCAAAAGATACATAAAGCCCCTTGGAACCACCATTTTTGTACCCCAGCACACCTACTTTTTTCCAAGCCTTTCATTGCTTCAGCGCTGGCCGGTAAGTACTTTTGTTGTCCACATTTCACTTGCCTTGGCTCACTTTATTGAGACTGCTCTTTCAGCAATCCATCTTATCATCTTATCAAACCCTTGTCAAATCACCCTTCCTATTATTCCAGGTTTTTTTGCTTGTAAGTGCTTTGTTCTCTGCATTGCACTTTCGTTGGGTCACTGTACTGATTGTTCTCACAGCTAGCCATCTTACTCCCTGTCCAAGATCACCCTTCGTATACTATCATGCGGCTCTCAACCTCTTTCATTTTGGCTGCTGTCATGCTCACCAGTACAATCCACATGGTGCCTGTGTCTGCTTTCCCACACAGTAGTACAGCACCCTCTCACCACGCAACTCTCTTCAGCAATCACCACACCCTAGTTAGAAGAGAAGAATTGACTCAGAAGCAGTATGATGACTATTTCACAACTCTTGCCAATATTGGAGGAGTTCCGCATGAGGCAATCACCCTAGCTCTTGAGTGGGCCGCGGAAATTCAGAAAAAACATCCAGATAGATATGCCCAAATGGTGCTAAAATGGAATGGAGGTCAATTTGCTGAAGACCACTTCAATGCACAGGAAAAATCAGTCCTTAAGGCGGTTGAAGAGATCAGTCGTATTCGAGATGAAGCCTTGGCTAAAGGTCCCATTATGTTCCAATCAGGCGGTAGAATTATTATAGTTAGCAGGCATGGGGACGGTCAGATCCATTTTGAAAAAGCATAGAGTAGGTCACCAAGTGGCAGATAAGCTGTATGTTTGCTACAAATCAACTAGCATTAGCAAGGCCAGCAAGCAGCGAGTACAATTCCTGAAGGTTGAATGAAACATAATCTTTTGAGCCAGATTTGTAAATAAACTTGGTGCTGGTAGCAGCCTGAACAAGTAATTTTGTTAGGAATGGCTTTTTCAATGAGTAATGTATAGTAAGTTAGTAGTTTGTCTTCACTAAAGCACACAATCATTCATGAAAGAAGAGGGACTGTGCTGTATTGTTTGAAGTGCATTGATGGGTGTGAGTACAGAATTGAAACAAATGTGTGGATTAGAGCATGAAGATAAAGATTGTTTGAAATGTGTCTTCTTTTTAATGGTGTTGAACTATGTCAAATAATCTAGATACAGTTTGGTAAACTGCAGTTGCAGGGTGACAGGTGATTATGTTATTGATAGCAAAGTGATAAATCATAAAGCATGAAATAGTTAATAACAAAGTGGAATATGTGTGCGAGGGGTAGAGGCTGTTAAGCTTCGAAGATGAGTCTTATTATTCTTGCTGCTTCAGCAGCTCTGCTTATATACATGTCTGTATCTACTTATGTAAGCGACTACTATACATGTCTACTTCAGCTATTCTACTATACTACTAAGTACATGACTCATGCATGACTCATGCTATGAGTGCATGACTCATGCATGACTCATTGTATGACTAGGTTCAGCACTTGTACCAGAGGCGTACATAACGAGTAAATGACTCATGCTAGTACTTGTCCTCAGATGTATGCTTTAGGCATCCACTGGAGTCATATGTGCTTTCCATGTCATTTCCTATGCTACTAGAACACAGGCGTACATATATGTATAGTATTACTACAATCCATATCTGTACGTCTCAGCTAATGTGATGGTTACTACTAGAGTTTCCATATACGGCTGCATAATTCCCATACTAAGACTGTGGGAATTCTGCTACCTAAAGCGTCCTTGTAATAAGGCGTGGGAAACTACATATCATATCATTATATTATATAGTTTTAACACTCCCACTTAACCGTTACATTAGTGAGTGTTTAGATCAATTAGACCTAATCTCCCACTGAAGTATGATTGCTTCTGAAATGCCAATGACTTTGTCATGATATCAGCAATCTGTTCTTCAGTTGGAACAGCATATAGTTCGGCATTCTTATTTTTGACAAACTCTCTAACATAATGATATCGAATGTCAATATGCTTTGAGCGTGACTCTATCTTTGGATTCTTGGTGAAGTAAATAGCACCATGATTATCACAGCATAGAATGGTAGGCTCTTGCTGTTTTAAATCCAATTCTTTGAGCACGGTGCGCAACCAATAACATTGCTTGGAAGTTTCGCACAAGGCCATGTATTCTGATTCCATTGATGATAGAGCAACGGTTTTCTGCTTCTTAGAAGTCCAGGAAATTGCTCCTTCAGCCAATAGAAATACATATCCTGTTGTCGAATGTCTGTCGTCTTTATTCTCAGCCCAGTCTGCATCCGAATAACCAATAATACCAGCATTACTTGATCCATTATACTTGATCGCATAGGACTGCGTTCCAAGCAAATATCTCAGTATATATTTAGCTGATTTATAATGGTGGTCAGTTGGATTTGACATGTACTGTGAAAGACGTATGACTGCGTATGAAATGTCTGGTCTAGTACCAATCATAACATATATAAGCGTGA
>JABYQR010000554.1:0-20525 GCA_022592445.1 Cytidiella melzeri | reverse complement strand
CGTTGAGTTTCGATAGTCCTGAATAAGTCGGAGTTTGTTGTCCTTCTTTTTGATGAAAAAGACTGGAGAAGCCATCGGAGACTTAGAAGGCGTGATGTAACCTTTTGCTAGGTTCTCCTGAATGAACTTGTCAAGTTCGGCTTGTTCGTTCAGGGGCATAGGGTAAACTTTCGATTTGATGGTCTCAGGAGCGTCTGGTTTGAGATCAATCGAATGGTCCCAGGGCTGATGCTGGGGTAGCCGATTAGACTCTTCCTCAGAGAAGACTTTAGCATGTCGGTGATACTCTGATGGAACAATGTCTTCAAGGAGCGCTGAGCTTCAGCTTCGTTTGCTTCGGCAGCAAGTTTGGTAGAATAGGTGAAGCCGGCCATACACCAGACTTCGTCAGTGGTGTCTTGGATAATACCGGCTTTGACCCACTGCCTACGTTCTTTGCGATTACCGTCAACCTTCTGGAAAGGTTCATTAGGAGATTCTTCCGAGCCGCTCGGAATTGTCATTTCTCCTTTTTCCCAGTTAACGGTAGGGTTTACGCGCTTGAGCCATGGTAGCCCAAGAATGACGTCTTCTGGACCTAAGTCCGTGACAGAAATTCTGCCTTTTCCGTGTGATCTCCGACTGTGAGTGTAAGGCGAACGAAGTGCGTTAATCCGCCAGCTTTATTCTTAGTTCCGTCAATGTTATGCAATGAAATAACCCTTTCGAGCGGGTGCTGAATAATCTTATGCTTCTTGACGAACTGGTGACTGATGAATAAAGCCGTAGCTCCTGAATCGATCATAGCAGGAACGCGAATGCTTCTATTCAGACCTTTAACTAGTACATGTACACGGAAATGAGATGACAACCGATCTAGCGACGATATAGTACATGAGGAGATAGTAGACGAGGGGCAGGGGATAGACTTTGTACACGAAGATGACGAGGCAGAAGACGAGAGGAGTGAGGACGGGGTATCAGAGGGACTCGCAGCTGCGGCTGTGTCACGAGTCCTTTTCAAAAAACCGCGTTGATTTTGGCCGCCATTTCGTCCATTTGCTTCTTCTGAAGCTCCAACATGTCCTTGAGGGCAGCAATTTTAGCATCCTTGTCGTCGGACGCGTCTTGCTTTGTTGTGGCGGTAGTCGACGAGGTCGACGAGGTGGCCGCAACTTTCTGTCCTTTAGGAACGCCTTGAAGCCTTTTCAGGCAAACGGATCCCCAGTGACCGGTACCTCCGCAGTGGTTGCAAACCGGGTCCTCTGGGTGCTTAGAGTCCCTTTTCTTGTGGCTCTCAGAACCACAAACCGAGCAGCGCTTGCTCATCTCCTTCTTCCATTTCTGGAAGATCTCCTGTTTGCCTAGCCCCGCAAAGAGCGCATCAAACGAGGCGGAGAAACGAGAGGCGTCGATCTCCATCGCATTGGGATCACGGAACGCTTGCTGGTGGGACTTGCCATGTCCCGAGGAACTGTCCACCATGACTTTCCCAGTGCTGTTGCGTAGATCCGCTAGCTGAGCGTCTACTGCTTGCACTGGTCCTTAGTGCATGTAAGTTGTAGCGCGGGTCTGGAAGTAAGAGACGCGCTGAAGGTATTCTGTACTCAAGCTCGACTTGAGACGGTCGAAAAGGTCCTGCTGGCTCCAGCCAGTGCGAGGGGCCCAGGTCTCGAACTCCGAGATGTGGGCGGCGAATGTCTTGTTACCCTGCTTCATGCCGGTAACCTTAGTCTTGGCCTCCATGACCGCGTCAATAGGCTCAAACTTTGCCTTGAAGGCCTCGATAAACGTGTCCCAGTCATTTCCAAATGCTGGTTTGCTATTGGCCAACTCCTCGATGTGAGGGCGAGCCCAGTCGGCAGCGTCGTCCTGCATAAACGACAAGGCGCTGGTGATGAGTTTGTGAGGATCGAAGATCCTCGCGCCATTGTTATCCACTCGGACCTGGCCTTGCGCGTCTTGCTGGAAGAACGCTTTTCCTTGATTTTGCGCCCATACTATGAACGCGTGACGGAAGAGCCGAGCTTCCGACGATGTTTTCCCCTTGAAGGAGACTGGTTTCTCAACGATGCTTCTTTCCCGAGAAGCGTGGGTAGCAGCGGCAACCGCTGGTGTCTGTGCAGCTGCAAGTGCAGCCACCTGATTGGTCAGGTCTATCATCCTTTGTGTCAAGACGCCCAATATATTCAGGACGTCTTGCTGGCTCAGGTTGGTGACTGGGGCAGCTGGGGCAGCAGGGGCAGCAGGGGCGGCGGGCTGGTTGGGATCCATGTCGAAGAAATGTATGCAATTTGTTACAAAACTGTGGACTGTCTAGATCCACTCGAAGTAGCTATCGTTATTAACTACGTTAAGCTGCGCAAGAACTTTGTCGTAGTTTTTACGGAGCTGCTTAAAAGAAACTTTCCCGATTGCTTTACAACCCCAGTCCAAGAGCTGCCACTCGCGGTCTGCTGTGACGGGAGCGAGATTGTCGACTAGGTTGAGGAAACGATCGACCTTGTTGACAAGGTGAAGCAGGGCGCGACGGTGGTCGGGGTTGGCGCGGTTCAGGAGTTCTTCAAGCTCTGTGAGAGCTTGCAAGCGAGTGCGGACGGCGGTAAGTTTTGGCTTGAAAATGCCTACGAGATCAACCGGTGACAACTTCTTGAAGTCGATCAACACCGGCTTTGGTGCAGCGGGGGCGGGAGTTGGTGCAGGGAGCTTTGCTAGTTGCTCTGCAAAGGTGAGCTTGCGGGTCTGTTGCTCAGCTAAGGTGGGTCACGCTCCTCAGCAGCTCGTTCTCCGTATGCTCGTGAAGAGGCGCGGAGTTGGCGATTTTCCTCGTATGAGGGGACGGTGAGGGTGATGCCTTTAACAGGCGGCTTCTTGGACACGTACTTCGCGACAGTGACCAGGTCTTTGTCAGACCAACGATGAGGTTGACCACTCTTGCGCTTTTCAGCGAGAGCGTCGAGGAAAGATGGTGGAAGAGACCTCTTGAGCTGAGGCTCAGTGGCAGGGAGGTTCTTAGAAAAACGGGGGCGTGTGTCCTTAGGCACTAGACAACGCGCAGGGGGTAGAAACGGACGACGTAAGTGTAGCTCAACGGTATGAGAAGACCGGAGACGTACTCGTCAAACAGGAATAAACTTTTTTTAAACGGTGGGAATGGGGGAACCCAGGGTTTCACAACGATCTCGACCTAATGTCACGGAGACGGAGCTCGACGCAGCAACTAGGGACACAGAGTGGAAGACGACGACGAGGTGGTGGCAGGCGTATAGCACAATGCTCTCACCAGCTATAAACCTTATACAGGTATCTAGCCCAGTAAAGACCAAGTTAGCATTTGTACTACCAGCTATATAGTACAAGAGGGGGTGGCTTACCTAGCCCAGTAAAGACCAAGAGGTCGAGATGGGGGGCTAGGAGCGTACATGTAGCAGTATATATAGACTTCAGGGACCTGCGCACAGACCATGTTGAGGGCAGGCTTTGCAAGAAGCCGTGTGAACGAAGAACAAAAGGACTACCTAAAGGAGAACAATAGCTATTGTCTAGACCTTGCCAAGAACTCTACTCGTGAGAGAATCTATCTAAAAGGAGACCAACTATTGTATTCCATTCCCACACCTGTGAGAACATCCTTCCATAAAGAGAACAATAGGGAAAGAACAATAAGGAGCCCATGTGGATGGTATCTATGACGTCAAACCCTAGCTATGGGCTGAGCCATGTGTCTGTAGCCATGTGGTCTTACTTAAGCTAAGTCACATGCCAGTGTGACGTAGTAGCAAGTAATGTGACCGTGTGGAGCGTCTAAGCCACGTGATACGGGCGCTTAATAGACGTGCAAAGGAGTTTATGCAGAGAGAATTGAAACTAGGTTGTAGCCCGGAGTTTTACAGATAAAAACAAGAGGTAAATTGCGAAAATTAAGGGCTAGTCAGGCCATCCATGACAATCCGCAACACCGCGATTGAGAAGGCTTTGAACCGCAAGATGCGCGCGCGGTATCTCGGGCCGCTAATTGTGGTCACCAGAAATTGAGGAGGAGCTTACGTTCTCTGCGAGTTGGACGGCGCGGTGTTGAACCGGCCAGTGGCAGCCTTTAGAGTCATTCCGTATCTCGCGCGCGCTGAAATTCCCTTGCCAGACGGCTTTGCCGAGATCACTTTAGAACGGCTCAAGGAGATGGAGGCGTCGCGGTCGCAAGGCGACGACGATGAAGACGAGCCGCTAGGCGACGCACACGCGGCAGAGGACGAAGAAGAGCCGGCGGACGCACTCGACGCCTAGGCGCAACACACTCGACGATGAGTTGTAATTTTATATTATATTGTTTCCATTTTTTCTGTGCTTCGTCTCGCGTATTTTTCTTTCATATCTTTGGGACTACCATTTTGCGCGCGGCGATTCCATGATGACTTGCTGAGAGTCGTTTGCGCTAACAAATTTTTTCACATATTCGACGCCTGCGCCCTGAGGACAGGGCAAATTTTATTAGTTGGGGGGAGGGATACACATGCGCCTCACACCCAAGCCTCACATCTTATTTATTCTTTCTTTTCTTTATTTATTTTATTCCTGAATTTTCTTTCTTTTCTTCATTCACTCATAAAAGAAGCGGAGAAAACAATGCATTGCGAGGACTAGTACAAGATAGAGAAAAACAAAACCAGCGACAGGCACACAGCAGCAACCCCAGGAACCCCTACCGACGCGAAGGACCGGCGAAAAGAGTGGCCTCCTCAGCGATGACTTGCTCGAGCTCGCGCCGCGCGGCCAGGATCTTCTCCTTGTAGAGCGCAGCGTTGGTGCGCAACGCAGTCATCCGCGCCTTGCCAACGGTGAGCCGACTAAGGACGGCGCCGAGCTTGGTCTCGAGGCCGGTGAGGTACTGTTGCAGTACCACCCGGTTGGTGACACAAGCAGGGGCGGGAGTGGGAGGAGCGCCTCCAGGGAGCTCTGCGGATCGGCCGGGTACCTCCTCGAGGACCTCGTTGACGTTGTAGACGACGGGCGGAGGGTGAGGAGAGGGAGGCCGGGCGTCCTGAGGACCACGCAGTTCGGCCCGGAGCGGGGAGACCACCACATCCATCTTGAGGCTGCTGGGACCTGCGGTAGCGACGCGAGAAGGAGAAGCGGGGGCCTTGCCCTTGCCCTTGCTGTCGGAGGCGACGGAAGCGGCGACCTGAGGGCGAGAGGTAGCGGCGGAAGAGGCGGAGAGGGGGGCGGCAGGCTCCTCGTTGGCGACGCTGGCATCTTCCTGCACCTGGGCGACGTCCGGCGCGACCTCGTCGAAGGGCTTGCCGTTGAACCGGCAGGTGTGCTTAATGTCCGCACAGGGGAGGCACCGGAAGCACCGCGTACCGTTGCTGGGACGGTAGCACCGCTCGACGTCCTTTTCTTTGCAATAGTCGCACTAGAAGAGTGGGAAAGTTAGCGGAGGTGGACAGAGAAGGAAAAAGAGAGGGGACGCACCCTGCTCTCGCCGAGAGCAACGGTGGTCGCGGTCCAGTGGGTTGGCAAGTTTCGCCACTCCTTGCCGGTGAGCAGGTTGGGACCCACGCCTTGCAGCTGGTCTTGCTGCGCCTGAGAAAGTCGTTTGGCCGGTGGACCGGCCCTCACCTCAAGAGAGGCGGAAGAGGCTGCCCTCTTGCGCTTCAGCGGAGGACGCGGCTGCACCTCGTCCTCGTCCTCGTCCGTGAGCTCGGTCACGACAAGCTCGGACTCTTGCGCGACACTAGGGGACCGCGACTTGGAGATAGAAGACTGCTGATTGTCAGCAGAGCCCTCAGCATCCAGGTCGGCGCTGAGGCTGCGCCAGAGAGGGCGGAGGGCGACCTGCTGCGCTTGCGGCCGGCGGACGCGGTGTTCTTCGGCGGCGAAGGGCGAGAAGAGGTCGAGGAAGGCAAGGTTGGTGCCTTGGTCCTCGCAGAGAGGCGACACGTCCTCGTACGATTGCTAGAAGGGAGAGTTAGCTGAGAGGTGGTAGAGGAGAAGAGGGTACTTACGAAGATTTCGATCACCTCCGCGACCCACCCACCAGTGAGATCAGCGCGTATCCGCAGGACCGAGTCTAAGACGGCCGAGGAGGCCTCGAGTTGCTCGCGCACGGCGAGCAACTGCTTAGCAGGAGAGAGCGGTGGAGGCGTTGGACCTCGTCCCACGCGAGCGGTCATGGTGCGAAGTGGTGAGTGGTTGCGGCGAGTAGAGGGGTGAGGAGCAACGCGGCGAGAAGAGGAGGCTTGGGCTGACATGTTGAGAGGAGCAGAAGCAAAGTTGGAGAGGAAGCAGATGCGGAGAAGGAGAGGAAGAGAGGGTGAAAAACTCGAAGTCCAACAACACAATAGCGCGAGGATCCTTGTGGTCAGGGTTCCCACGGTTTGACTTGCCACGCGAGAACCGGGAACGGTTCGGATTTTAGTTGGGGGGAGAATGATACGCCCGGAAATTGGCTAGGCGCGGAGACCCGGCAGCAGCCTGCCATTTGCGCGGCCCGCGTCATCCTGAGCGGCAAATCCCTCCACTTTCCCAGTGTCGCGGGCACGAGGAGTTCACCGAGGTCACGAGGAGTTCGCCAAGGATCCGAGGACTTGTCAAGGAGCCAACGCGCCGGAAACATCCGAGGCCGAGGAATCGCACCAAACCCTGACACACAGACACGCCCCTTTTGCATTGGAGCATGGGCCGGCCAGCCACCAAGTGTTTCGGACGCGGGCCGGACCAACAGTAGAAGAAACTTGACGCGCAAACCCCGTTTCAGGAAGACTCCTATCACGCCACGCTGTGCAACTCCTGGACGGCGCCTCATCACCTGCTTGCGACGGTTGGCGCCTTTTCAGTGCAAGGGTGCGCGCCGCTACTCCGCGTCGACCAACGCTGTGTCCGCCGGGCGTCGACTCGCTGGACATTTTGCTTCTGCAGACGGAAGTATTCTGCCACCCTGTTTCCTCGCTCTCGCGTTTGGGTTTAGGACATAGAAGGAAAGGTTTAGGAGAGGGTCTTTAGGGTATATAGAAAGGTGTTGCTTGTACTGCGTAGAAATCAATCAATCCCCACCCCAGTTTCCAGAGTTCACTTTACGCTTTGCGCTCGCGTCGAGGGAGTCTCTTCGCGCCCATAGCTGTAGCTTCTTCTGCGTTGTCTCACTGCGCTCTTTCACGTTTATGTCCGCTGCGCCACCAACAACAACCCGCCTCGAGTCTGCCATTACTGTCCCACTGTTCCCCACCACCGACGGTCGCTGCCCTTACCGCCCGCGCCCGCGCAAGGTTCTACGCCGTTACCCATCATCCCCGCGCCCACGCCGCCGCCAGAACCCTCAGCAGCACCTACAGTTTCCCCTGAGAGATCAACTCCTAAATCACCCTCGCCAGCGTCGTCCGTCGCCTCTGTCGCGGACTCGCTTGATAACTGCTCTTACTGCAACACTCAGAGCGATCACCCAATTCCCCTACGTTCAGGACCTTTCATCCCGATTGACTGCGATTGCCTGCGCGCGCTGCACCCAGATTGCTGGCTATCTCCTGCTTTGAAGGCGAGGATCACGAGTGCGAACTAGTGCAGTTCAATCTTACCAGCTCTACCAACGTCGTCGTTGGCCACGCATTCGCCTGTAATACGCATCGCCGCTCGGGAGGTGTGTTCTACACTACCGCCCCCGGCGCAGTCTGCGAGTCCAATTGACGGCGATCTCACATAGCTTCGCTGCGACCCGCGCTCCATTAGTTTATCTTTCTCTCACGTTTCCTTTCGGCTTCGTTATACTGCGTTTGCTTTTTAACTGCGTTATTTTACTGCGTTACTGCGTTGCGTTTCACCTTCACTGCGTCGAGCTTACTGCGTTCACTTTCACTGCGCCTGCGTTTTACAGCGACTACTTCATCTTCACCAGCGACCGCGTTTTGTGTTCGAGATTCATATTGCGCCTGCGTTTATCTTCTGCGTCCTCCGCGCGCTGTTTTCCTACAAGTCGCGACATCTCCGCGCGTTCTCTTTGAGCCGCGCTATAACTCTTTTCTTTCACCGCGCCGACTTGCCCTTTTACCCGCAATACGCGTGGTAGTTGCCCGTCTAGCTCCCTTCATATAAACTTTATCACAAAAACCTTGTCGCTCTTTTAGCACAGGTAAAACTAGGACTCTAAGACCACCTCGCACACTTTAACACTTCCGCGCTTCCACACCTTTACACTTCTATTGCCACTTCGTGGTTGGTTGTGTTGTCTTTAAGGTTGTTCTTAGTTTGAAGCGTGACTCAGTGTCTCACCGTGAAGGGTCCAGACTCTCTCATAGAGTAGAGCTGCAAGATCTTTTGCCGAGAACTCGTTTATGATAGGGAAAAAGTGCGCCCTTTTAGTGAGGCTGTCTAGGCTACGCAGATAGCATTGAAGCCATCACACTCCGGTAACTGAGTAATCAAGTTGACAGTCATGATATCCCATGGTTTGACCGGAACCGGATTAGGGATGAGTGGTCCGTAAGGCTGTTGCGGACAAGTCTTCATCCGCTGACATGTGTCACAGCCTGTCACGTATTTCTTGACATCAGTGGTTAAACCTGGCCACCAGTAGTTTCTCGAGATCAGTTCGTACGTTTTCCATCTGCCAGGATGTCCGGCAGAAGGTAGATCGTGATGCATCTGGATGATTTGGCGTCTCAGATCTAATTTCTGATCTTTGGGGATGTAGACTTTTCCACGGTATAGGAGTAATCCGTTCTCAAAATTCCATTCCTCTAGTGATTTCTTGAACTCCCTAGGACCAGAGTTAAGTAACTGCTGATAGTCCTTGGTAACTTCGTCGTTCATGAGTGCTTCCTTGACCCGTCTTAGGATTTCATCATCGTTGATAGGCAAGTCATGAGAGTTTTCGATAGCAGAGATGGCAAAAAACTCGGGTTTAAGGAGAATTTTGTCCTCGTTATCGGAATTTACCCCCTCTTCATGATCTGGCCTCCTGGACAGAGGATCTGCGGTAAGCATGGTCTTTCCGGGTTTGTGCCGGAGCACAAAATTGAATCGCGTGAGGTATAACGCCCATCGCGCTTGTCTCCGAGTCAGCTTCTGGGCATTCCTGAAATACGTCAGGCTTTGATTATCCGACCATATTTCTACGGTAATCGGATGTCCCTCCAGATGTTGACGATACTCTTGCAGGGCGCGGATAATAGCCAACAACTCTTTATTGTATATCTCATAATTACGTTCATGAACGTTGAGTGATTTAGAGCAGAAGGCCACTGGATGCCACAAGTTGTCAGCTGGGTCCAGTTTTGATAAGACCGCTCCTGTAGCAAAGTCGCTAGCGTCTGTTTCCAGACGGAAAGGGTTTTCGTCATCTGGTATCCTCAGAATGGGTGCTGACGTAAAAGCCTGTTTCAGACTTTGGAAGGCCTGTTCCTGAGCATCTTTCCAGATCCAGGGTTGGTCCTTCTTTGTAAGAATAGTGAGCGGTTTCGCATGTTTAGCAAAGTTCTTAATGAAACGCCAATAGAAGTTGGCGAAGCCTAAGAAGGCTTGGACTTGCTTAACCTTTTCAGGTCGCGGCCACTCAGTAACTCCGGTGAGTTTGGCTGGATCCATCTCGATGTGTCCGTGAGAAATGATCATGCCTAGGTACTCAATGCGATCTTTTTCAAAAAAGCATTTTTCCGGTTTGGCAAATAGATCATTCTCGCGTAGACGCTTGAGCACTTCCTGTGTGATACGACGGTTTTCCTTCTTGTCTTCAGTGAAGATGAGGATGTCGTCGAGATACACCATGACATGTCCTTCTAAGATCAAATCACTCAGAATTTCATTCATCATGGCTTGGAAGTCGCAGGTGCGTTGCTGAAACCGAAATACATCACCTTGGCTTCGAAAAGGCCATGGTGTGTGATGAAGGCCGTCTTCCATTGTCACCCTTTTGGATGCGAACGTTATTGTATCCCCATCTAAGATCAATCTTGGAGAAGACCTTAGCCTCGCTTAACGAATTGATTAAATCGTTGATGCGAGGTATGGGGTACCGGTTTTTCACCGTGATGTCGTTCAGTTTTCGGTAGTCTTGCACAAGGCGCAACGAGCCATCTTTCTTCTTGACGAAGAACACAGGTGCTGCAATCGGACTTTTCGATTTGCGGATGTAACCTTTTCGGAGTTCCTCTTCGATCCATTGATCTAGAGAATTCTTTTCCATTGGAGACAGCGGGTATAGTTTAGCCGCTTTGGGAAGGGAGGCACCTTCCTCAAATTTGATCGCGTGATCGTACGGTTTGCGTAACGGCATGCGCTCTGATTTTTTCTTTGAAAAGACGTCACCAAATTCCCAAAGATATTTTGGTACTAATGGCTTCCAATTGACGGATTCTGTTCGTCAAAGCCGTCTTCAAAGCCCTCATCTTCCTTTCCAGAAAGTTCAGCGATTATTTCTGCTATTTCTTGGTCTTCTGGATCGTCTAAGGCAATCCAGTGGATGTGAGGGTTGTCCGGGTTGACACTTCCTATTCCGTCCAGGTTGTCTGACACCAAACGTCCCTTAGGTAACTCAAGCTCATGATCTCTTCTTGAGTTACAGTGATGTTTTTACGAGCTCTTGGGGCACAGAGTTCAGGACATCTGGTAAATCTCCACTCGCCATTTGCCCAATCTATCTCCGGATTGTGGCGGCGTAAGAAGGTCATCCCGATAATCATTTGTTTACTACCAAGATCAGTAACAGCATGTGTTGTCTTGCTCTGTGCAACCTATTTCTAGGTATGCACGTACTGAGTGAGTGATTTGACCATCTTTATTGGGAGTACCGTCGACGTTGATGACGTTAAACGGTGATGCCAGTTGATTTGTTACCAGATTGTTACTTTCAACCACTGACTTACTGATGAACGTGGTTGTGGCTCCTGAATCTACCAGAGCTTCGACCTGCACTTTCTTTCCGTATACCCAAATTGTAACCGGTAGAAAAAATGAATTCTTAGAACGCGCTACATTTTTGACAGTATCTACGTTACAAAGATCGAGGGTATCTGGGCCTAAGCATGCATGTTTGCAGGGAGTCACATGATGCTTCGGAAAAAATCCTTGCCCTTGGTCGGCTTTTTCCCTTTACCCTTGTCAGGGGACGGGTGAGGAGTCGAAGGTTCATCATCTTCCGTTGGAACCTCCTCAACATGAGCCGCCAACTCTAGGCGCGCGGTATTTATGTTTTTTGTTTTTGACGACGAAGCCTTAGGGGCTTCGGCCTCGCTGTCCGTTCCTGAGTCCTCGGCATCTGCTGCCCGAATCTTCTTCGGCGCCGAAGACTTTCCATCCTTCTTCCCTTCCTTCTTCTTCTCTTTGGCTTCTTCTTCAGGCCGTTGAGGTTGCACTCATCCGTATTGTGTCCTTTCGACTTGTGGATGTGGCAGAACTTTTCCGACTTTTCAGTCGAGTTCACCTCCTTGCCTTTGCCCTTGTTCCGCTTCTCATTCTTCTTCTTCTTTTTATCCGCAGCGTCCACCTCCATAGGAGTGGACGTTTCCTTTCCTTCGCAAAGATCTGGCCCTGCGCTTTCTCTGGATATATCTTCTTGTGGATGTCCAACAAGAGGTCGAGGAATTGAGGCCATGTGGTAGGGATTTGATTTTCGTCTTTCCCAATCATGACGAGCCTCATGTCCTTCTCAATGACGTGCTTGAGCTTATGGATAAGCAAGTCGTCTTTGTATCCTGAGAGCCTGCCAAGCGTACGGAAGCGTTCCGCATACTTGACGAAGTTCTTATGCGCCAGATCTGTATTGTTGAACAAGGCGTTAAGCTCCTTTCGAGCGCCCTCCTTGTCGTCCCGTTGTCCGTACTGTACCTTGAGCTCGTTCTCGAACTCTTCCCACGTTCCAATTGTCTGACCCTTTGTCAGCTTCTTGATCCACGGCTCCATGTATTGAGCCGCCGCGCCTGAGAGCCGGTTCATTGCGATGGCAATACGTTGCCTGTCAGTAGCAACGTTCTCGTGGACAAGCCACAGAGAGATCTTGTTCAACCACTCGTTGAACTTGACCTTGCCATCGGTGCCGTTGAATTCCGGAGGTTCGCCAATCTTGGGCTGGCGCGAGGATCCTCCTTGTCCTTGAGACAAGGGAAGCTGGGTGATCTGATTGACCACGTTAGTGATCGTCGTTTTGACCATGTCGAGGTCAGTGTCCATCCGCTGGACTTGTGTATCTGCAGCACATTGTGAGTAAAGGTCTTGAGCGACCTTATCGACGTATTCCTGGAGGTTGTCCTCCAACAACGACAGCTGAGTGTTCCATATGAGAACCATCTGATTCATCATATTGTGAACAATGGTCGTAGTCGCTTCACCCTCAACTGTGCGAGTGAAGGCCCTTTGGGCTATATTGAGGTCGTGGAATATGTGCTGCTCAAAGTTCTCAACCGAAGGGTTATAAACAATGGGAGTGATTTTCCCGAAAGGAACAGAGTGAGTAAGGTTGGCAGCAGCGGGGGCAGCGTTGGATCCGGCGTTAGATTGAGTGGCCATTGCTTCTAATTTCTTAGTTAGCAAAGGATAAGCGGAATACTATTTCTAGTATAAGAAGAAGAGAAACACCACTTTTCACACATTGAACTCTTGTCAGACTTGTTTTCACACATTAAATCCTTTTCAGGAAGTTGTCACCGAGTAAAATGAGGCTTGTAAGCCCATACATTTTATTCCATTTCCGCATATACAAAGGCGTTCATGTCAAAAGTCCTTCTAGTAGCTCTAGTATGTAACCCCATCTCCGATGTATGTCTACAAAGCTAATCCTGCCTAAACTCTTTAAGTCCTTTTTCAACATTCTCCATTCCCTATTCGTCATCTTATCCGTGTGATTCTCCTTGAACCACTGTTCAACCATGAATACACGGCCAATCAGCAGCTGAGCTTTCTCCTTTCGAGTGTTGAGCTGGTGGTTAGATGATTGCCCACCACTCGAGAAGGAGGCGTCCAGCTTCTTGAGCACAGGCTCAAGCCTTTGACAGGCTGCTGTGATCATTGGTTTGAACTCCTGTTGACGAAGCATCAACTTCGTTTTACGGAAGTGGAGGGTGGCGGGAAGAGGAGAAGGAGTGGGAATGTAGGCGCGTTGGTTGCGCTCCTCGATACGCTGGAGAAGGGTAAGCTTTTCAGCCTTTTCCTTCCCCTGCTTCTTGATACGGTCGAGAAGGCTGAGTTGAGACATGAGATGGGAGACCTTTCTCATGCGGTCTTGGTCCTCCTCATGTTCAATGGTGGTGCGAGCCTGCTCCTCGAGGTCAATCCTCTTGATGAGGGGCTTGTTATCGGGTACTTGAGCCGGCGAGGCTTGCCAGCGTCCTTGAACTTGTCAAGGGTTCCTTGGAGACTGAGAGGTGTTCTTGAAGTCCGGTGACTTCGTTGCGGACAGGAATGGAGTAGGGGGCCTTGCGGCCAGACCTAGCAGCGATGAAGCGGAAATTGGCATGGTGACTGTGTGACAATGCGTGATGAGCTTGACAGCTCAGTGGCGTGCGAAACAAATCTCCATAAAGGAGAGGTCCTGTGTGTGCGTGGGGTAGTGCCGGTGTCGGCCTGGACTCTCCCTCCAGGTCTGGTGGTGTATAGGATCTCCGTCACGGTTCCACCCGTGCAGCAAATGGTTGGCGGATCAGTATTACACTGACCCTAAGTCCGGCCAGAACCAGTTACCCGTCTTTGTGCCTAGGCACTCATGGGCTTCTAGTCCTGTTGTCTAGCTCTTATAACGAGCATCTGACACCAGACTCCACTATCGCCTGTGGGGAGGCACACTTTCATCATGTTGACATAATGCCAACCCCTGCTCTGATCAGCTCTAGGAGCGTCGGGCGAGAGGGTGATTCAAGTTGTGCACATCAAGGCAAAGCCTAGACATGACTACCACTTAGAGCCTATGGTCCGGCTACCTCTATTTCTAGAGGATTTGTAGAGGGGCCCACGCACAGGCACAAGACCTAGAAGAAAGGGGAAAGAAACCTCCAGCACGTCCAGAGACGTGAGGGAGTAGGGGCAGTCTTATCCAAATGTAACAGTAATGCTACACTCACCAGTTAAGCTGTTAAACTTGAGGGGATAGAGTGAGATAGAGTGTAAGAGAGGTGGTGAGCGAAATACAAGAGAGTACTGAGTAGTCCTTTATCAACAGAGTGGATAAGACTGAGGGGATATGCCCTCAGGAGTGCCTCTATATATACATGAAGGGGGGGACCCCAGGTACTACCCTAAGACCCCTAATACCTACATGAGTAAGCGAAGTAATCTACCTTACTAAGCATGCCCTATGCCCTAGTGGTGCCACTTCAATAATCAACCAATAGCAATTGTCCCCATGACCTGACCCCATGACCCAGTTCCAAGGCTAGACTTGTTCTAGCTTGTTCTAAGACAAGGCTAGACTTTTCCAGAAGGTTCTAAGAACTATGACATCATCTAATGGAATATTCTATACTATGACATCATAGTTCCAGCATGTTCCACAATGTTCCAGAGAGTTCTATCATGTGATACACAGATAAGGAAAGGAGCGCGTCAGCGCATCAGAGACAGGAGGCGCATCAGCGCATCAATTGATAGGTACTGAGAATAAGCGCCTGATAAGCGCTGGATAAGCGCCTAAATAGACGCTGGATAAGCGCTGGATAAGCGCTTGACAAGCGCTTAAATATTCCCAATAATACCGTTGCCTGGTAAGGCAAGTCTTGTAGAAACATTGAAAATCTGTGACACCTTCTCCTTGTCTCCCTTTGCCGCTTCTTCGTCATTCTCTGATGTCTCCACCTCATCCCTCTCCTCGTCCTTGCTCTCGTTCTCACCTCTCTCGTCCTGCCCATTCTCAATGTCACCCCAACCGTTCATACTTACCTTCTTCGTGCTGCAAACACCTTTCGTTTTTTTGACACGTGCACGTACCAGTTTGACCTTTCCCCTTTTCTTTTCCAGCGATGCATTCCTTTCCCTGACTCTGTCGCTCTTACTGCCGCCGCTCATCATCACCTTCTGGATCCTTTTCCTGGCAGTGCCCACCTCATTGCTACGCTTGCTGAAGGCGTGTTTCCTGCCTGTATGACTTGTCAATACTGTGTGTAATTGTACCCCCACAATTTGGTCGTACCTGGTGTTTCTCGTGCTACAATACACTTGCCCCTCTCGTTGTTGCTCTCCTCCGAACTTTGTTCTTCTTCGCTTGAGCTCTGCTGTACTCGGTCACTCTCGCTGCTGTCATGTCTTACTTCTCCACCATTCCCTCCGTCCTCTGAGTCAGAATCCTTGATGTCGTGCTTGTGCTGCGTAGCTTTGTTTTTGAGGAACTGGTTTAGCATGTCCAAAATTGGCCATCTGCTCTCAAACCTGTGGAGATACTTGTGCTTTTCAAGACACTACAATGTAAAGTATCAAGGTTAGATTCCTCAATAATGAGCAGCCGACCACATCATACCTTCTGGACAACCTTCAATAGTTGCAATGGCGACTGTCGACGTTTTGTAAGTGACAGGTCTAAGTACCGGGTAGCCATGGCATGCACACATCTCTGCAGAAATACCAACTGAGAAAATTGTCAACACAATGCAGATTACATACCTGTAAGCGGTGATACCGTCTTTTATTGGTGGCAAGTCCCATAGCCTCCGCCAAATTATAACCAACCCGATCACCACTTGTTCTTCTTCCAGCCTCGCCTTTGGGTTTTGGAATCAGTCTCTTAACCGGGGGGAAATGTGACTGCTTCGTGGTGTCATTGCCAGATTGGCGATGCTTGCCAGACCTGTGTGTGACCTCGATATATGCGTCAGAAATCATACATGACAGGTTATAAGGGATAAACTGTGAACCAAAACCTGTTTAGCCATTGATGAAAGCAACAACTATAGCAGAGGCAAGTCAAGACCAGAGATGACTTAGGCGGAAGAGTAGTAAAAGCAGACTGACGGCGCGCATACCCTAAACACGGCCGCACATACCCTAAACACAGTCACATGATGTTTTGATCAGATTGCACTTGGACATGATTCAAGACGTCCACTTATAAGTGTCAAAGACGAGGTTCAGGCGGATGCACGAGATGGAGGTACGAGGGTAGGATTCAATAATGAATACAAATGTTGCACTTGCAATGAATACTAAGCGACTCGATCGTTGAGTGCCCCTCTCTATTTCCCGTCCCGATCCGGTACCCCGACCGGATCACATCCTTGACAATAAAATTGACATTTACTACTGAGTGTGTTCACTCCTTGTCCAAAGATACATCAAGATCCACAAATACAGTTCTGGCCATCCCAGTACTCCGATCAATGATACCCCATCTGCCTCTTGTTTCTACCCTGCCAATTTTATTAGTGATTGTGCGCAAATCCACCACTACCTTAGTCTGTTCCTGCCTAAATGAAACAGCCTCCTTTGCACCATCTGTTCCACTTGTTGCACATGGAGTGATAAGAGCTAGTAGAACGTGACAACCTTGATGGTCTTCCCAGAATATATCATTATCTGGAGTTTCTGATTAGCTGGAAAATCCAAAAGAAAAAAAAGAAAAATTTGGACCTGGAAGAGTGAGGTCAATAATTGTCTCCAGGCGGCCATAGTAAATTGTCATCCTGCTGTCATAGCCTATTGCCACCTCATACTATTCAAGCATTCAATAA
This sequence comes from Cytidiella melzeri, assembly GCA_022592445.1. Classification (NCBI taxonomy): domain Eukaryota; kingdom Fungi; phylum Basidiomycota; class Agaricomycetes; order Polyporales; family Irpicaceae; genus Cytidiella; species Cytidiella melzeri. Next base: position 3,915 of record JABYQR010000554.1, on the reverse strand, counting down.
GAAATTGACGGGCATTGGCATATTGGTATGATTTGAACGTACGCGCACATATGATCCTTCTCTCTTATTCAGACGAGTGAGGCGGGAGCAATCTTCTGCGCATCTGATGCGGTCACCCCCATCCTGCACTCTTACCCCTGCCCATGTTACCACCTGGTCTGAGAGTTGAGCTGCAATCTGCTGCCTTGGCTTTGGCACCATACTATGAAGGTATCTAGCAATGAGCATGCGCAAAGTATCACTAGCTGGCACCACTTGTTTAGGGCATTGGAGAATGCTTTGCGGATCTAGCAATAATTTCAGCTAGCACCTTGGGTTTACATGCAAAGCAAGGCACTCAAAGTCATAGTACATGAACTCACGTGAGCTAATTGGGATGTCTAGACGGTGGGTTGAAGGTAATACGTCCTTCAAGTCATAAAGAACCTGAAGCTGACTGAGACGTGCAAAGTGCTGGAGACGAATATCAATGTTCCTCCACGGTTGACTACGTGATTGCAGCTCGCGCTTGAGGAAGCCACAGTATCTCTCCAAGTAGAATGTCCATGTGACACTCATAGGACCCAGAGTTCGGATATCATCCGCAATGTGGAGCAGTCCATGAATGGGTAATACGCAAAAGTCCAGACGGAAGTCTTCATACTGATAATAGTACCTGCAAGAAAATTGTCATACATCATTATTTGACTGGTAGCAGAAAAGCACTACTACTCACTCTTCATATTTTGCCACCCACTCCCTACAGGGTGCTTCAACTTTGTTGATAATCTTGTTGTGAGTAATTTCAAACAGCAGAGTTGCCTTCATGATGTTGACCAAGTCCTCAAAATGAGTATAGTACTTGATGTGTCGAAAACGCCCTTTGAGGAGATGAGGAGCAATGTACATAAACCAAAAGGTATATGACTCAGCAGTAAACATGCTTCAATCTTCAGCAATATTGCCCATTGATCGAACAAAGTCGTAAGGAATAGTACGGACGGCTTCAGCTGTTTCCTGGCCTATCGCAGACCAATCTTCTTGACTCAGCTGGTAGCAGCCGCTTCCCTCATTGTGGCCTTTAAAGTTTCCTATCCAGATATCAATCATGTTTGGGATGATGTTCTCTCCAAAAAGGTGCAACCACTCCCAAGGACAAGATCATCCATAGTCAAGTGTGTTGACGCGGGAGAGTGCAGGCATTGACTTGACACCGTAATGCTGCTCTAGCTGCCTTGCATACTGCTTTGTTGAAGCATGCTGGATATCAGCTAATGTGATGGTTACTACTAAGGGGGAGTGCAGCTGAGTCCCAAATCTGGATTTGAGGCAAAGTGGGAGATGGTGGCCAACGGAGAGGGATATAATAGACCTTGTTACTGCTGGCAGTCATACGACAGCCCCGGATTAGACAAGATCGACATGGGCACTGACTCGAGTGTCCTTTGAGACCTAGGAACTTCTCCACCAATATGATATCTCCCTCTTCGGTGAGCTGGTATGCATGGAAATCAAATGTGCTGCGTGTGCAGCTATCCAGGAATGGGATTCCACAAGCCATCAATGCACACTTGTCATCAAATGGTGCGAGAAACAATGAAAGATCCTTCGGTTGCTTGGGGCCTGGTATGTTGCCCACGCAGATGAAATTTTCGAGGTGTGTGCGGATAGTGGGTTCAAGGTTGAACACCTTGACAAGGAGAGGAGTGGAAGAGGGACTGCCACGACGGCGATTGAACAGCAAGAATCCATCGTTTTCAAATCCAAACGCAATATCGCGGTTGTCAGAGAAAAAACAATGAGGCTGTTGTTTGCCGTCAACCTTGACAACTGTTCCCAGAAGTTCCTTGTACCGGCTACCGTCGAATATATCCCTGACAATGTGGTCGGATGGTACGTAGTGTGCTCGGTACTGTAGTTTCTGAATTGTGTCTGGTTTCTGAAAGAAGCCTCGGAAGCGGGGTATCAGAGGGATATAGGTGAAAATGCGACAAGGTTGACCAGCGGAATCTTTTCTTGCCTCCTGGCAAAATGGACATTGCGTCGATTCAGCGTACTTTACAGTAAAGCAAACACATGAATTGACACAGCAATCGAATTGCTGGGTCTCTATCTCTGTGAGAATGTCAAGACAACGTTTGATTTTGTCGAGTGAGTCGATAGTCATCTTGTGTGAGAAACAACGACACATCTCATCAAAAGCATCTCGAGATAGATGTCCGCGGAGATGCATGTTGAATGCTGCAATGTTGTCCCGGTCTGCATCCGTGATTACGTGATTGCCTTCAAGTCGGATGGTCAGTGAGTTGCATGAAAAATTGTGTTCAAGGCAACATACGACAGTCATACAAATCCAGTTCATTTGCAAGGTCAAGGTTGTCAAGAAAGTTCCCTGCGACAAACTCGAATTCTCCATGCGCAGCTTCATGATTGCTCTGCCCAACAGAGCTGCTTCTGTGAGTAGATGGGCCGACGGACATGCTGCTACCTGAGCCACTGTCGGACGCTGTGTCCATTCTAGAAAGACAAGATATGAGTGAGATAATTCTGATACAATTTCAGATGCTGAGAGATACCTTTGTGAATCGCAATCTTCATCTGGATGTTCTTCTTCGCTCGAGCTCGACCGCAAAGAGGCTACATCTTCAGCCTCGGAGTGCAAGACAAAAACCCCCTCTGATTCTCGTCTTCACGTCCTTGTGCCCTCATTTGTCGCGCATGCCGACGGCGTGTTACTGTACTCAATGGTTTACCACATAAATGATTGCATCTGCATATCCTCCGTGGGCTTGAAGGATGTTCCATGACTGAGGATAGAACTCGGAGTAGTGGTCTCTGATGGTTTGAAGAACAAGATTAACAAAGTGGAATATGTGTGCGAGGGGTAGAGGCTGTTAAGCTTCAAAGATGAGTCTTGTTATTCTTGCTGCTTCAGCAGCTCTGCTTATATACATGTCTGTATCTACTTATGTAAGCGACTACTATACATGTCTACTTCAGCTATTCTACTGTATTACTAAGTGCATGACTCATGCATGACTCATGCTATAAGTGCATGACTCATTGTATGACTAGGCTCAGCACTTGTACCAGAGGCATACATAATGAGTAAATGTCTCATTCTAGTACTTGTCCTCAGATGTATGCTTTAGGCATCCTCTGGAGTCATACGTGCTTTCCATGTCATTTCCTATGCTACTAGAACACAGGCGTACATATATGTATAGTACTACTACAACCCATATTTGTACGTCTCAGCTAATGTGATGGTTACTACTTGAGTTTCCATATACGGCTGCATAATTCCCGTATCAAGACTGTGGGAACTCTGCTACCTAAAGCGTCCTTGTAATAAGGCGTGGGAAACTACATATCATATCATATTATATTATATAGTTTTAACAAAGATAGGAGTTATATCACAGAAAGAGCACATCAGAATCGTTCACCCCAACAATGTCATGGACCTTACGTTGAGGTTACAACAGGTGAACAAAGTTGGTGGAAGCGGTACGGAGGGCAGACTCAGATCATAAGCGCCAAGTAACAGACAGGTTGCGAACAATCTTGGACATTGTCGTACTTTTTCCGAAGAGATTGGGCTCAAGTTGCACAACATTTGCTACGACACTACTAGTGACTACGGCCTCTGTCTACTACCCTTGTCAACTCTTTAAGCTGGTGGACATACTTAAAGAATCCGTTACCGCCTCCGAATGAATGCCCGCGCACTTCAGCCAAAGGTTTTCTTCTACTTGCGGAGGAAGACAGTAGAGACCCTGTTGCTCTCGACGGCACAGCAGGTAGACTAGCAGAGGAAGACGGAGAGGAAGCATGAGACACTGCATTCTGATACAAATATGGCCCAGTACTCACGGAAAGATAGGCGGGGCCGTGCTGGCAGGCCGCCGTCGCTGTCAGTCAGTTCGATAACAT
>JABYQR010000553.1:0-20548 GCA_022592445.1 Cytidiella melzeri | reverse complement strand
CGGAGTTAGACAAGTTTATTGAGGAAAACCTAGCAAAAGGATATATTGTCCCATCCAAGTCGCCCATGCCTCACCGGTATTCTTCGTCAAGAAGAAGGATGGCAAGCTTCGGCTTGTTCAGGATTATCGACGGTTGAATGACATCACGATCAAAACCGCTACCCACTCCCTTGGTATCAGACATTACCAATCGACTTCGTCAAGCCAAAATCTTCACTAAGTTTGACGTACGATGGGGTTACCATAACATTCGGATCAAAGAAAATGACGAATGGAAGGGTGCATTTGTGACAAACCGAGGGCTGTTCGAGCCTAAGGTGATGTTGTTTGGCATGACCAATTCTCCAGCCACGTTTCAAGCAATGATGAACTCCATCTTTGCTGATCTCATTGCGGAAGGAAAGGTCTCAGTGTACCTGGATGACATCCTCATCTTCAGCTCAGACATCACGGAACATCGTAAACTTGTCCATGAAGTACTAGCAAGACTTGAAGCCAATGACCTGTACCTTCGCCCCGAAAAATGCGAATTTGAACAGTCACAAGTCGAGTACCTAGGTTTAATCATTGGTAACGGAAAGATCCGTATGGACTCGGGTAAAATAGAAGCTATCACCAATTGGCCGGTACCACAGAACCTCCGTGATGTACGCGGCTTCATTGGATTTGCCAACTTCTACCGACGTTTCATCAAGGACTTTGCGCGGCATACTCGTCCTCTTCACGATCTCACCAAGAAAGACCAACCTTGGAAGTGGGGAGAAGCACAGCAGAACGCTTTTCAAATGCTCAAAGATGCGTTCACTCAGGAACCAATTCTAGTTACATGGGAACCCGATCGCCCCACACGTATTGAAGTTGATGCGTCTGGCTTTGCAACTGGAGGGGTTCTACTGCAGAAACTAGAGGATGGACAATGGCACCCAGTAGCGTTTCGGTCTCAGTCTATGGCCGAAGCGGAACGGAACTATGAGATCTATGATCGAGAAATGCTTGCTATCATCAGAGCTCTCGAAGATTGGCGTCACTATCTGGAAGGATTACCCGCGCCCTTCGAAATCATCACAGATCATCAGAATCTGCAGTACTGGCGAACCGCCCAGGACCTGTCTAGACGACAAGCTCGGTGGTCTTTGTACCTTAGCCGGTTTGACTTTGTGTTAACACACAAACCCGGAAAGACCCTTACTCAAGGGGACCCATTATCCCGAGTCAGAACCCTGGAAGTTCTAGATGCATCAGACAACAAGGAACAAGTTGTGCTGAAACCCGAATACTTCCAGACAATAGCCGCCTCAAGTACTCTGGAGTCAGATCCGTTAGAGTCACGAATTAAGGACATCAGTATTCGAGAAGCAGAGGTAGTCCAGGGACTAGCCAAACTTAGAAAGGATGGACCCCGAAAGTTGACTGACGGTGGACTTGAGTGGGAAGAAGACAATGGACTGGTCTACTACAAAGGAAGCTGTACATTCCGAAGGATCGAGAAGTTCGCAGGGAGATTGTACGACGATGCCATGATGCGTTACCGGCAGGACATCCCGGCAAACATGCAACCCTAGAACTGGTTACACGACACTATTGGTGGCCTCGCATGGCATCATTTGTAGAACAATACGTCCTTGGATGTGACAAATGTCAGCGAGCCAAACCGGCACAGCACCCGGTGGCCCCAATACAGCCCATTGAAGTACCAGACGGACCTTGGCAGGTGGTTGGTGTAGACTTAGTCGGACCACTCCCACGTAGTAAGGGATTCGACATGATTGCCGTGTACACAGACTTGTACAGCAAGCAAACACATGTAGTCCCAACCCAGTCTACTGTCACAGCGGACGGTATAGCCGACCTTCACATCAAAGAAGTGTTCAGGCTCCACGGCATTCCCCGACAGTTCATATCCTATAGAGGACCCCAGTTTGCAGCTCGTGTCATGCAAGCATTGTACAAACGGCTAGGCATCACTGGCGCCATGACTACCGCCTACCACCCTCAGGCCAATGGTCAAACGGAAAGAACAAATCAAGAGGTAGAAAAGATTCTACGACTCTTCGTTGATCAACGACAAGATGATTGGGCAGAATACATCCCAGTGGCTGAATTCGCCATCAACTCTCGTGTCAACTCATCTACGCAGCACTCTCCGTTTGAAGTCATGTACGGGTATCTACCGGATTTTACCATTCCCATTGGTCGTCAAAGTCGCATGCCAAACCTAGATGCACGTCTAGAGAAGCTCAGACAGGTTCGGGCAGAAGCTGAAGCTGCCTCGCGTCTATCTAAAGAAAAGATGGCCGAAGCTTCCGCATACACCCGCAGAACTACTCCAGTCTTCAAGGAAGGGGACCTCGTGTGGTTGTCTTCCAAGAACATCAAAGTACATCAGCAGTCTGACAAGCTAGGGCCTAGACAGCTTGGTCCATTCACAGTTCTTCAGAAAACCGGTGAACATACGTATCGGATCAAACTCAAATCTGGATATCGTATTCACGACAACATCAACGTTGAACGGCTATCTCCGTATCGAGGAAACGAAGTAAACGGCCTCATACCAGAACCACCAGCACCGATCATAGTAGATGATCAACAAGTCTATGAAGTCGAGAAGATCCTAGACAGTCGGATCTATCGGAAGCAAATGCAGTACCTAGTCAAATGGAAAGGCTATGGAGAAGGCGATGTAACGTGGGAACCTGCAGTAAATCTGACCAATGCAAAAGAGAGCATTGCAGAGTTCCATGCCAGACATACCAATGCACCCCAGAAATTGCCCAAAGCACTCTTCGACTCCATTCCTTGGAAACCGTTGGAGAACATCACAGAAGCTATTGCATCTGACCTCGAGTGGGCAGATGGTAGAGTCCCTGGTCTTAGTTCATCGAGGCGATGAATTTTAGGGGGGGGTAATGACATGGATAGTCCAACAGAGACCGGATTTTTCCAACAATGTCACAAGTTTACAGCCTTGGGCGCCTATCTAGAGCGCTTATTTTCCGGCTAGGAGTGTTACCGGACCTAACCCTAACCTGGGTCACGTGACATCCTGCCTTATTTATCAATAGTCCAGACCCAAACCCTAGACTCAGTCTGGAGCGGTTCCAGATCAACCTAGGCTATTGTTCTATTGTTCCTCTTCCATTGATGGGGATTCCCCAGGGATTCCCCCAGGTCTTATTGTTCTATTGTTCTTATCCTATTGTTCTATTGTTGTATTGTTCTAGCTCTATTGTTCTACGTACCCTGGTCCTTGACAGTTACTCCGGTCCTTGACAGTTACTCAGGCCCTTGACAGTTACCCGGGTTCCTTATTGTTCTATTGTCACTCCAGTCCCACAGTTACTCCAGTCCCTAGTGTGGGAACTGGTGCACAGACCACCCAGACACAGTATATATAGTACCCCTTACCCTCCCTGGTTCTGCATCTTGACCTCTTCGTCATTTGCACTGCCAGGTGAGTTACTCAATGTAACCTAGTATAAGCATGCTATTAACTTCGTCATTTGCACTGCCAGTATCCGGCCTCTGAGCCTGCTTGCCTGCTTATCATCGACTTTGACCTTGTTGTCGTCGTTGGAGATCCACTTCCACTTCCTCTCCCCCTCTTCTCTGCCCTTGTGTAGGGTTTAGCAGTACAGCAGCAGTCGCTCCGCGACATCGTAATCCCAGGGCAAAGTTGTTGATCATCTCCACCGAGAGCGACTTGAACCAGTCGTCAGCAGTCCGAAGCTTCTTCGCTGGCGGAGCTGCAGTAGATGGAGTGTCAGGGCGCTCTGTGATGTGAGTGGAGTCCGCACGCAGACGCTTGCCAAGACTGGTTTCTCCCGCCACAGCAGCAGGAGGAGCAGTCGTCGATGTGGAAGCAGAAGCAGCCGCCTTCTTGGCAGCCGCTGCTCGGCGCTGGCGATGGCTCAGCGCGACAGATGGGTGCATACCCTCGAACAGAGACTTGGCCGGCGCCTTGTCTTTCCCTTTCGCTTTGGTGGCATCGGCGTAGCTCCTCCGAGCTCCCGGTGTCATGATTTCTTCAGCTTCGGAGGCAACACCACCCTCGTCCGCAGAAGTCATCGCATCACTTACCGCGCCGCCATGCTCTCTACGAGAGGCACGACCGGGAGCAACACAAATCGAGTCGAGCGTCTTTTTGGCCTTGGGACCAGGTCCCTTGGCTGCAGACGCTTTTGTTGGGCGGGCATACGACGGCAAAGCCTCGTCGTCCACCTCCATATGTTCCTGTTGGAACCTGAGCCTCCGCTCACTACGCAGCTTGGCCATGTCAGAGCGAATCTGACTGACACTGGAAGCCATGTCGGACACCGTGCCCCGGATAAACGTTGAGGCCTCGATGTGTCTGTGCGCCTGAGTAGACGCAATGAGGAGAGAAGGGGAAGCAGGGTCCCACTTTCGGAAGTACGCCTCGAAATGGTCTGTCACCATCTGTAACAGACCCACGATGCGATTACGAGCGAATTCCCGCCTACCTACAGGCAGCTCCGCAAAGAACGCGCCAGACGGGTCCCAACTAGGGGCCGCCACCGCGATGTTGTCAAACGACTCAATGACACGATCCAGGATGTCACCCACTGCGTTCTCGCCTCTGCACACGAATGCGTGAAGGATAGATCCTTCCTCGGTTCGCTGCGATTGGTTTCTGTCCTCGGGCTCACTGGTGTGCGTTCGCCCTTGGAAAGGATTAGACCCGGCTGGAACAGCCTGGGTCGATGTCAGAATCTGAATTCGAAACACGAATGTAAGCGCAGTCCCATATTGCGCGAAGTAAATCCTCGTGCCCATCAGATGACAGGCACATGGATCGATGGATAGTTGGGGGGTGCGTATGCTTACCTGCAGCGGCACCTCATTCGCCTGCGACGTCTGGACAATAGTCGCATACGTCGGGGGGGCATGAAGTTGAGTCCCGTGCGAGCCAGCACCCGAGCTATGCGCAGGGGCGGTGGAACCCTCAGGGATTGGTTTGAGGTCTCTAGCAGTTGCACCACTAGAGACTTCGGGGTCCTGCAAGGCAGGGGCCTCTTTCGAGGTCAAAGATCTGGGAGCAGACTTTTTAGGTCTGCCCCCGTATGGTTCAAAGGGCTCCACAGAGCCCTCTCTCCGAACGGGTCCAGCTGTAGGTGAGCTGGACTTCGTTCGCGCTGCTGTTGCCATAGGTATGTCGAGAGTCGAAGGAGTAGTCATGGGCGTCTGTCTTCGATGGTGGTGGTACCGGTACAAGAGAGGATGCAGTTGCAACCCTCTCTGTACAAACCCCTTGCACGTCTATAAAGCGCCCATATCACGTGGCTGATGTTCTACATGGTCACATTGCTTGCTGTTACGTCACACTGGCACATGACTTAGCTTATGTAAGACCACATCGCTACAACCACATGGCTCAGCCCATAGCTAGGGTTTGATGTCATAGATACCACTTACACGGACTCCTATTGTTCTTTTGCTATTGTTATCTTCATAAAAGGATGTTCTCACAGGTGTGGGAATGGAATACAATAACTGGTCTTCTTTTAGATAGGATCTCTCATCAGTAGAGATCTTGGCAGAGTCCAGACAATAGCTATTATTCTCCTTTAGGTAGTGCTATTGTTCTTCGTTCACACAGGCTTCTTGCAAAGCCTGCCCTTAACATAGTCTGTGCGCAGGTACTTGAAGTCTATATATACTGCTGCATGTACACTCCTAGCCCCCATCTTGACCTATTGGTCTTTACTAGGCTAGGTAAGCAAACCCCCTCTTGTACTACATAGCGAGTAGTATCAATCTAACTTGGTCTTTACTGGGATAGATACCTGAATAAGGTTTATAGTTGGTGAGAGCACTGTGCTACACACCTGCCACCACCTCATTGTTGTTTTCCACATTGTGTCCCTAGTTGCAGTGTTGAGCTCCGTCTCCGTGACAGTGTGTGATTTTGCCAGTAAATGATATTGAAAGGTCACTAGCCGTTACATGGTTTGCCTTAATCCTGACACATGTCGAGGGTGTAGGATATAATAAAAACCCTCTCTATCTTTGAGCTTCTCTAAGAACCAGCCTCTCTCCTCAACTAATAGCTCTGCTACCACTCTGTAGACCATTTCCAAACTTGGTTGAGTTTCAGAATTCCGTCCTGCCACTCTTGGACCCAGAAAAGGGGCAGCCCTACCCACTATTGAGCCACCTCGCCACTTCCTCCTGAGTTACTCCCAGATCCTCCCGTTTGTGCACTGCCCAACTTATCCATTAGGAGTTGTTGCCCTTGTGAAGGCCAGTGTTCTCCATTCCCTCATGCACTCCGCCTCCTGATTGGTCATAAAGACCCCGTTCCTGTGTTTGGCCAGATTCCAAAACCTGCAGGGTCCCCCCTTTATTGTGTTGACAATGTAGCTCTTCAAAAGCTCTCAGTGTTTTGCTTGAATTGCCCCCCATGCTGCCATGCGTGCAACGGATAACTCCTGCGGCGTCCTCTGTTCCAACCTCCTCCCCTCTTGTCTCCATAGTGTTGGTGCCTGATTTTTTCCTTCAACCATTGTCGCAGCTTGGAGTGCAGGCGGCGGGTTTTTTACTTGAGGTTGTGTGCGTGGGTTTTGTCTATAGTTGGGATGGAAGGAGAGATTGTTAGCTTTGTGACCAGGCTGATGGCACCTGAAACACAGGTTGTCTCTGAAGTGACGCTCACAATCTGCAAGTAGGGGGACCGAGTGGACTGACTCCCCCCCTCGCTCCTGCACAGCCATTATGAGCAGCCAGATATAGTGTCAGGAGTTGTCAGTTTGTTTCTAGCTGGAGTATTTCTATCATCAATACTCCAAGGTTTTGTGGCTGGTGGTGGAGATTGTGGAGGGTATTGAGGAGGTTCCACCTGAGTCCACGCTTGTACCAAGCCATCACCGCTGTTTTCCCTCGGTTTTTGCCGTACTGGCCCAGCAACATGGAAAAGTCATTGTTGTATTCTTGGATTTTTTCAACCCTGATTGGCAAACCCTGGTTTGCTCTTGAACGTTTGGCCAATGCTCGTTCTCTGAGTCCTTTGTCCTGGAAGAACATCAAGACTTCTTTGCAGAATTCTCTCCAGCGTGGGAGATCTTCCATCAGCTATTGTTTCTTTTTAGCATGGCCCATGGTCAAACCGTTCCTCCGTTCATGTAACTGAGTACACAAACAATCTTGTTTATGGCTCAAGCAAATTGCTTAGGCTGCGTTGTGAAGTACGTCAGTATCTTGGTCCACCATTAGTCAAACTTCTCAGCCCTGCCATCAAAGTCTTGGGGGTCACAGAGTGTGAGCTTCTCCCACTTGCTTTCAGGTGGTGCTTGGTCATTGGTTGGGGTGTCAGAGTATCTGTCAAAGGGGTACTCGGGGTTGAAAGGATCTGATTGCCTCCCCTTCTCATAACCTTCCCTGTCATAGGGTTGAAAGAGGGGTCAATGTGGATCTGGTGCCGAGGAGTTGTTGTCATCTGGAGTGGTGAATGGTGTGGATGGTCTTTTTTTCCTTTCAATTTTTCTTTCAATTTTTGGTGCTTGAGAGTGTGGAGAGCAGAGACTGAGGGGGTGGTCAGACAAAGAGATGGGGATCAAAAGCTGTAGCGTTGCATTGATCTGAGTATGTCTTATATACAGTAACTACTTGTGCTAAGCGTACACTCAGTACAGAGTCTCAACAGAGTCTCAATGCAGTCAAACACAATGAGTGAACCGTGTTGTACTTTACATGGCAGAATTCTTGCCTTTGCAGTGCACAGCAAGTTTCTACATTGGTCTGCATGGCCCAAATCAAGCAATTCAAGAAAGGTCAAGAGCCGGTGAGTGTCATAGTTCAACTCAGAGCTCAAACTCATGTACAAGTAGGGTGCAAGCAAGATCACGCAACCAACCATTAGATTCCGTGACCTCAACTTGACTCTTTGTCTGTGTCAGGATGGAGATCTGCAAGTTGATGGCCCATTTGATGCCAGGGAAGCAGCTGAAGCTGAAGCTAATGATAATCCCAAGGATGGAGCAGATAGTGACAAAAATAGCAAGGGCCTTGCTGCCAGTGCATAGGGGGATAGACCAAGACATCGGAACCATGATGACAAACTGGGTGACAGATTATAGCGGGCAACCTGGCTGACCTTGAATCATATGCATTTTGGGACTTGCCGTCTGGGTTGCCTCCAGCAGTCTCAAAACAATCTCAGTCTGCACCAGTTGCTCAGAGAGGTCTGCTGCGCAGGCTCCTGGAGTCTGATTATACAATTTAAATTATATATATTTTCTGATCTGAGTTATAAACTGGTTACTAACATATATAACATGGGTGATTAATGTCAATAATGTGAAGTATTGGAGGACCACGACTGTCTTTGGCTTTGTCCCCCAGTCGCCCAGACGTCTGGGAATGAGACTACAACAAAAGCTGTGATGGTACTGCCCAGGCCAACAACACACCCGCACATGTAGTTGTTCAGTCAGTATGCACTGTGTCGTCCATAATCTTGACACACCCACACATACCAGCTAGAGTCCTGGATGCTTGACCAAGATACTCATGTCAGCCTGAGCTGTGTGGTAAACCCTGAATTGGTGAGTCCTACTTTCTCTTTATGTTGTTGCGATAGGGGTGCAAACGCACAAGAGAGAGAGCAATGAGATGATAAAATTAAGATGAGGCGGATACAAGTGTTTTTATAGTTATACAAAATAAAGGATAAGATAAAATCAGAAAGTGAGAAATGGACAGATGCGCAGATAGAAGTGGAGAACAGTGATACAAATACAGTTAGGCATAACATAGAAGAAACGGAATAGACCAAAATAATACGCGTGAGTGGCGGAGACAGTTGGTACATTGGGACGTCCGTCTATGGTAGTTGAGGCACGTCATAGAAATACAATACTTCACACACAAAAGAACTCCCCCCCCCCCTAGTTTGCCTAGCATGGGATTGTCAGCCTGCACAAGCAGTTGCCTTGTATGGATGTCACATGCAAGCACAGGAACTCGGCTTGGAGACGTGCGAGATTACAATCCTACCAGTGGAGAGGCAGTTCATGAAGTTAGTTTGCGACAGACTCTCTTTTTTTTTCTGAACTCATACTCATGTGCTTACTGTAATAATGCCAAAATGTTTATTGCAGGACATAGAGTTAACAAAACTTCATTAATGTAACTGTACCATAGTATACAGTCCATCCTAACATTTATAGTACCAAATCGGGCGCCCGGGCAATGAAAAAAATTGACCGCAACTCTTGATATTCCGCAATGGCTGCCCTGCCGCCCAAGTTCAACCCGTCACCTGTCAAGTACATCATTGTTTTCCGTCCAGGAGGCATGGTAGCATGTACTTGCCCCAATTTCATCATGTGAGGCTGCATTTGCAAGCACATCCCTGCTGCTGCAGTGCACACAGAAATGCTTTGCATGCAAGGCTTAGCTCTTCCTTACTTGCAGTCCTGGGTGCCAAATACAGAAGACGAGGCCTATCTTCTACAGTCTCGTAGTTGGGCATGAGCTCTTCCTATACAGATGTCAGCGCCCATGACAACTACACTGGATCCCATTGCTCAAGCTTCAATTGCAATCAACAATATCCTCTGAGAAAGCACCGAGTCTGAAAATCCTCAGTCAGACTCGGAGTTTGAGCAGCTAGATGAGGTCACTGCAAATGGTGCCTCGACATTGCAGACTGTTAGAAGGTTATGCAAGTAGAGGAAAGTGTTGAGAGAGTAAGACTGAGAGAGATCACACAGTGGGAGTTGGGGATCAAAAGTGCGTAGAGTTGCATTGATCGGAGTAAGTCTTATTTACGGTAACTACGGCGCTCGTACATTAAGCGTCTAATTTAATATAGTCGAACACAGACAGCAAGTTCTGCACTCACAGTGAGTACTCCGGCTTTGCAACACCAGGTCCAGACAATGCTGCCATCGACGATGACAACAACAACAATGACACTGAGGGTTTGTTGAGATCAAATTTACCTTGCGACTTCGACTTTGCAGAGCTACAGCAAACAAATAAGCAAGCGCTAAACAAGCAGACCGTTGCACGCACCCTTCATGACCTTGAGAAAGTGACACCTTGCCTCAATCAGATGGCCGAATGGCTGGATGGCGCTCACCTTGCTAAAGATGCAATTACCGACATTACACGAGGACAAAACGTGCAATCCTCCTTGAAGAAACTTACCCACCAACTTGACTGGATGGTGCTTGAAGTGGCCCCTCAGGCTGCGCCCCTCGCGCCAGCAGCAAATCCATCCAGTGCTGCCACACCTCCAGCTCCCTCTCTGCGCAAACCAAAGCCATCCCATCCCATATTGGTCCACCGCGGGAGCTGCGAGCTCAGAAAAGAAAGGAGTCATATGGTGTTCATTGATACAGTAGATTAGCAGGGCTTACACTATTCTGATTGTGTTGTCATCAGATGTGGTTCTCTGCGGTATATTCAGACTCGAGTAAGATGTTTGAGTATCGTGCCACACCTCCAGCCCCCTCTCTGCGCAAACCAAAGCCAAGCCATCCCATCATTGGTCCACTGCGGGAGCTGCAAGCTCAGAAAAGAAGGGAGTCATACAGTGCTCATTGATACAGTAGAATAGCAGGGCTTACACTATGTTGATTGTGCCGTTGTCGAATGTGGTTCTCCGCAGTTTATTCAGACTGGAGTGAGATGTTTGAGTACACTGTGGGCAAAGGCCGATTTCACTCAAGGCAGCAAATGAATTCACTGGCGAGAGATTTAGAGTGGTGGTGTTGCGGGTGTTGGTCTTTGTCGTAGGCGTAGTGGTGGCGTGGTGGTAACTTGTCTTCCAGGAAGACGCAACACAACGCGCGATGTCTCGAACTGTGGTGGCGAACTGCCCCTCACGTGGCAGGATTGTAATCTCGCACGTCTCTGAGCCGAGTTCCCGTGCTTGCAGCCGAGTTCCCATGCTTGCACGTGACGTCCGTATAAGGCAACTGCTTGTGCAGGCTGACAATAGAGTCGTTCAGAGTTGACGCAGAGCTGCCGCTCGCAGTTCACTGCTCCGGCGTCTATCACCCCAAAGAGGAAGGTGATGTAAGCAGTCACAGTCTGTCACAGATATGCTTGAAATTGTTGTGGGATTTTTTTGCTTGTGCTCAAGTAGCTTACATAGATCAGCCTTCAGAGTACATGAAAATCAATTATTCCGTTTCATAGTTATAAACTACACCAAGAAACACGAGGTTCAAGTACTGTACCTTTACGACCGTAGCGGGCATGGGTTGTGACCATGACACCCCATGTTGTTAAAATTTAGCAACAAATTGCCGGTGGGACCTGTGACATGGGCCGAAATAACAACATGTCGGGCGCCTCGTGATCCATTGAAGCGCTGAAGTAAAGACAGAGTTTCAAAACATGAATCCCCGGTTGTTACCACATAAGAAATATGCTTATATCACTTTGTATTCATCAACCGCACCTCAGAAAACCTTCCAATTCAAGGTTAAGGTTGAAACGGTCAAAGTATAGTCAGCAACCAATGAGAGAGCACAAAGAACCCGATATGGAACTTTGTGGCGCCACCCTGAGTGTGGCCGTGGCCATGCTTTCGATTCTCCTTCCTCCATGGTATGCATGTTCAGTGAACATACATTAAAGTCTTCTACATAAGTACATAATAGAAGCATAGCTATTTTATTTGACGAAGCAAAACTCGCCGCCAGAATGAACAGCTGTGGTGAACTTTCCGTTACGGTGGGGCTTGAATCCCGACACTTGGGCTGAGAGAACTGAAAATACATGAGGGAGCTGTTGCTCACGGTCAATTGCTTCCCCTACCTGTCCTCACCAATGGTTTTACTCCCTTTGCGCCGCAGGCCCGACAAACCCAGTGGTAGAGAACTCGTAAATTTAACAACATGAGCCCTCCGTGACCCGTGACATTGACCAAAATAACAACAAAAGTCGATCTCACCGTGACCGTGACCCCCGCTACGGTCGTAAAGGTACAGTAATAAAAAAGCTTGACTGTGTTACATCTTCGTGACTACCCAATGCGGCAAGCGCCCCTCGGACCGGTTCCATAGCCGGCGCTGCGAGCTGCGAGCTGCACCAACTCTGAGCGACCCTAATCTCACCTCGCAGCCGCGTCCAGCTCTATCACCCCAAAAGTTCACTCGAAAAATCTTACTTTATTATATGCTTCTAGATCTTCTAGCACACTATCATTGGCGTACTATCGGGTCGAGGACTATTCTCGGTGAGTTGGTGTTACCGCACCACAAGTCGGCTAAGTACTGGCTGGCAGGTATCATCATACCGCTCATAGGCATGCTGCATAGGCACTTTGCCGGCGTCCTCGTATCATATTGAGCAGATCCGAGCGAGCTGTCCACTCATCGGATACACTACACGGCATCTGGGCAGGTGAGCAGAACCGTCCTTTCCAGCAGGCTGAATGTCTCTTTTAGTATCATGTATAGTGACCGTGCAAGGCATCAGTTCGATGACTAGGGGCCATAGATGTTGGGCTGACGACTGCATCATCAAAGACAGACAAGATTGTCCTCCTACTCGTGCCACGCAATTCTGTCGGTGCTCGTCTTTCATCACACAAGACTGCGCCATGATCCTAGCTTCCGTTGGTCTCCTACTGACCAATTGAAACAGCGCCACGGTTTTTGCCATGCAGGTCTTATCGCTGCGCTCTACACAAATGTAGAGCCTAGGCTTCCTCATACTGTAGTAGGTTTGCTGAAACCTGTGTGCTAAGGGGCGCCGCGGGATCACACCTTCTCCTCTTCCGCATCGAGTGTGCAGTACCTCATGCTCACCGGCGTAAGTATGGATGCTAGGCAGACGAATATTGCATCTTGAACCCATCCGCTCTGGACCTTCTAGTAGGCAACGTTTTAGCCTCCAGATGAATTCTATTTGACTACAAGCAGGAACGCGTTCAGTGGCCGTGGCACGTATCAGTCGGCCGGTGTGTTGCTGCTGTTATCGGGGCCCGGCGTTCCAGCTGTCATCCGGCCGGCCGGCACAGTGCCCGGGTGCGGTGTTAGTACAGATTTGACCGACCAAGTCCGAGTACGACTTTCTTCCGAACGTTCACCTGCAGCTTGTCTCAGGCTTATCGTGCCCGTCTCAAGTCGTTCGTGGCTTTCATTTGCCTCTTATTCTGCGGGCTGACAATGATAACTTTCTTGCACTTTTGTGGGCATTACCAAGCTCGTCCCCGGCGTTCATGTGGCAGAACTGAGGCAGCACTCATATCATCATAACTGACGAACAAAGTCGCAATCATCGGTACATTTTACGCCAAGGTATGTCCAAATCAACAAAGACTCAAATTCACCACTCGAGATTGGTCGCGTTCATGTTGCGTTTCAAAATCTCAAGCTCGTTCCTGAACGCCTTGTGGCATACAGCCGGTATGTTGGACTGCGATTGTCGATATGTCGTCTTTCATAGCTGTATCCTTGTTGCGGATGTTATTCATTGATCCTGCTGATTTCTGTAGAGAGCACATGGCACACTTTGGCAGACCACTCCAGTAGGTCTTTACGAACGCTGGTTGTGCGTAAACCAATTGTCCTCCTGCGGTCCGTCCTGCAATACACTCCCGTTAACCTGCGGCTGTAATAGATTACTCCAAGGGACTGTTATCTCCATGTGCTCCCAAAACCTAACTTAGCCACCAGGCTTCTCTAGGCACACGAACTAGTCGTACTTAAGAAGACACTGGGCAATGTCCGTCTGTGCCTTGGAAGAATCGCCACCGCGGATTCCCTGCCTCCTCTCTCCTCTCGTCTCTACTCCGCATGGCTGACGAGAAGAAGGACCCTTCCTTCAGCGACTCTGTCGTCGACGAGAAGGTGATCGAGCCAACCGTTGGTCATCACGACCACGTCGCCCCCCTCGTCGATCTCAAGACTGCCGCCCTCAATGACGACGTCGGCGATGTATACGATGATGTGCGAGCCATTGACATGGGCACAGACGGCAAAGAGAGACCTATCGGTGAACTGCTTGTGGCAAAGGCTGGCTGTTCCATCTACTGACGAAGAAATCAGAAACGGACATGGACTACGCCATCCGCTTGATCTCTCTCGAGGATGACACGAATCTTCCAATCTTTACCTTTCGTATGCTGTTTCTCGCCTTGGGTCTGTCCTGCTTCGGCGCAGTGCTCGGTCAAATTTTCGTAAGTTTTTTCAGCAACATCACGCGCAATATAGACACTAAGTCTGTGCAGTATTTCCGTCCGCAAACCATTTACGTCAGTGGGCTGTTCCTTCAGGTTAGTATTCACATGTATGTCACGTCGCCGCTTTTCTCAAGTCTTCCAGATTTTTGCTTTTATTCTGGGCAAAGTATTGGAGGATATCATTCCAGGACCCTTCTCGGGTCGTTTGAGGACGCCCGATAATAGGTTCTGGAGGTTCTTGAACCCGGGTCCCTTCAACATCAAGGAGCACGTCTCAATCACCATCATGGCCTCGACCGCTTCCTCTTCCGCCCTCGCTATCAGCATTTTTGCCGCGCAGGATCTCTATTACAACATCCGCCCCAACCCCGCCGTCGGTATATTCACTTTGATCAGCTCGCAGCTCTTGGGTTACGGCATGGCGGGCATAATGCGCGTTTTCCTCGTCTATCCCACGTTCGCCGTTTACCCACAGCTCGTGCCCACCGTGCAGCTTTTCGACACGTTGCACCGTGGCAAGACCGCCTTCTTGCAGAAGAAGAGGATGAGGTTCTTCTGGATCGTGCTCATTACCGTCTTTGTGTGGGAGTGGTTCCCTGAGTACATTGCTCCGTACGTCCCCACTAGCTGCTTGTGCCACACATGACACTGACTTCCTTGGCGCTTGATAGAACACTCACGGGTGTCTCCATCTTCTGCCTTGCTGACCGCAAGTCTCCATGGGTCACGCGTATTTTTGGTGGTGCAGCAGGTAACGAAGGTCTCGGCATGTTTTCCCTGTGCTTCGATTGGGCATACGTTGGCTCAGGAGGAGGGTCCATCGGATCCCTGTTCACCCCGCTGGCCACTCAGCTGTCACTATACACCGGGTGTCTTGTGTGCATGTGCGTATCCGGCAACGCCATCATTTTGTTCTTAGGATGCTAACGGCCCCGCTCTCTTCAGGATCGCATTCTGTGCATGTTACGCCAACAACGTGTGGCACACTCAGAACTTCCCCTTCCTCACTCAGTTGCTGTACTACCAGAACGGGACGGAGTACGACCAACTCGCTATCCTCAACGATGACTTTACGCTCAACTATGACAAGCTTGCCCAGCAGGTGCGTGTCTCTCATCATCCCTCGTTCGCCCATGTACTACACGCTGAACATGATTTCACCAGGGCCTTCCTTACTACGCGGCCTCGCAATTGCTGTTCAAGATTAGCAGGACTATGTACATCGGCGGTACGCGCTTCTTCAGACCACCTATCTAGCCCCGCAACTCACATAGCAAATGTTCTAGCCGCTGTCACTCATTTCTTACTCTGGCA
Source organism: Cytidiella melzeri (assembly GCA_022592445.1). Lineage (NCBI taxonomy): Eukaryota > Fungi > Basidiomycota > Agaricomycetes > Polyporales > Irpicaceae > Cytidiella > Cytidiella melzeri. The sequence continues at coordinate 5,076 of JABYQR010000553.1, read as the reverse complement.
CGGAAAGACTGTTTTCAATTTGATCAAAGAGTCCAGGGTACGTTGCTTGCAATGTCCCTTCTGTACCATGTCCTGACACTGTTTGGAAACAGACGCAGGAACCCGATGACCCTCACTACCACAAAATGAAGGCGTACAAGGAAGTCCCAGTCTGGTGGTATTTGCTCGTTTTGCTGGGCACCTTTGCTCTCGCCGTTGGCATGGCCTACGCCGCAGACAGCGGTCTGCCATGGTGGGGGATCATCGTGGCGTTGATCTTTGCGGCGATATTCATCCCTGTCGTTGGCACTGTACGTGTCCTTTATCTCGTGTTACAAACCTGTTCTTGCTTTGTTGACTTTTATTTTCCAGCTGAATTGTACGGTCGGATACGCTCCTAGCATTGAAAACTTGGTGCAGATGGTGGGAGGAGCTATCCTCCCCGGTAGACCCGTCGCCAACATGTACGTCGATGTTCGAGGTCTGGTCACTCGATTGCTAACATGTCGTGTGATTTTTTTCTCTGCTCTTCTACTTGACAGGTACTTTACTCTGTATGGCTGGAACACTGTCTCGCAATCTCTGGCTTTGCTCAGCGATTTGAAGCTCGGTCAATACACGAAGATTCCTCCTAGGGTCACTTTCACCATCCAATCGATCGGTACCGTTATCGTGCGTCGAGCTGTCTTTTATCTCGGCCAACGGCATCTGCTCATCATATGTGCAGGGCGCACTTCTGAACTTTGTGATCATGCGAACGGTTATCGATTCGCACCGCGAGATTCTGCTCGACGTACAAGGCTCGAACATTTGGTCCGGGCAGCAGGTGCAGTCCTTTAACAGTGACGCTATAGCATGGGGGGCCCTGGGTAAGCCGTTGTACGCCACTGGAACACGATACGGGGTGTGTAATATCACTTTTTTGTTTTGTTTTGTTTCTTTCGGCTGCTGAGTACTGAATTTCACTGTTGGGTCTAGTTCGTGCCGTATATGTTGCTAGCTGGACTTGGGTTCCCCATCATTCCATGGCTTCTGCACAAGCGTTACCCCAACTACGGATTCAACCATATCTTCACACCTATCGTCGTCGGTACGTCCCGTGCCTTGTCCTGTTTCCCGCACACCCGATTAAACTCTGATCTTGTTTTTTTTTTCTCTAGCCGAGCTCGGGTACCTCAGCGTCGGTATCAACTCTAGCGTGTTCACCTCGTTCGTACTCGCCCTCGTCTCTCAGTACTACCTGCGCAAGTACCGCGCGACGTGGTTCAGGAAGTACAACTTTTTGTTGAGCGCTGCGCTTGACGGTGGTACCCAGATCATGATTTTTGTGTTTACGTTCGCGGTGGCTGGAGGGAGTGGGACGTCCCATCCATTCCCTGAGTGGGCTTTGGTACGTAGTTTTCTTCTTTTTCTTTTTTCAATTACTTTTGTGGATGACCTTTGAGAACTGACCATGGTGCTGCCTTTTTTTTTTGGTGCTGTAGAATCCTTCGGGCAACCCAGACTATTGTATGCGCTTGTCGGATTAATCTTGTATAGATTTTTTTCCATGGCCATTGTAACTTTTGTTTTTCGTAATCATTATGGAATTATCGGGTAGAGCGCCCGCGCCACCATGGGCTTGTTTCCGTGTATGGCCGGGATCGCTTGCACCAACCTCCATGTCCGACTCGCAGTCAACTATTGGGAATGTCCAACATATGTACGCTTGTATTTTGCTCACAATGGCACCGGCGTGATACAGCACCTCTTGCGAGTGTATCCTTAAGCTTGAGTCAACGCCAACTCCCATTTTCTTAACCATATTACATAGCGTCAGACTCACGTATGCCGTGACTGGTACACTCTGTATACCAGCTTATCATTCTCTGTAGACGATATTGTAAGTACGGCAAGGTGTATCGATATATGCACGCGTAAACATCTCACCACCCTTCTTTCTCCTCGTGACCATTCGTTGGAGATCTGGCACGACAATCCCCAACAAGATATCAGCACAGTCCCGCTACAACAATGTTTCCGGTGTCTCAAACCCAACTCAAACCCACCACAAGACAATACTTGTCTTGGTGAGGCAGTGGTCAACTGACCTACGGGCTCTCCGACTTTCGAGTTTTCGACGACATTTCGCCGCCCGCCTGCTCGCCCCGCCTTTCAGCTAATATACTGACGGGGCCCTAGTAGTGTATACTAGAAGTTATATAGGTATGCTACGTTTTCACCTCCATACGGCCAATCCTCCCCTCAGAGCCTCGCAACCATGAAGTCCCCAGCATCCGTTGTCGCCTTGTTCTGCACGCTCACCGCCAGTGTGTTTGGTGCTCCGACGAGTCCACCCGCTCGCAGTGGAACTTGTGAGGTCATCTGGGACGGTCGTGTATCGCTTCTTACCACGTCGGCGGATTTCGACAAGAACTCGAGTGTGTACGACCACCAATTTGTTCACGGCGATAGTGAGTCTTGTTGGTTTTTTCTCCTTAATCCAGTCGCGAACTCGCGTTGTAGACCAAACCTGGGCTCAAATCATCAAATTCCCTGCTGTCTCGCCTTCTTTGGTGAGGTCATGTCGTTGGTTCATCCTTTGCGAGCCACAGCTGACAATTTGCATTATCAAGTTCGATATCCCCAGGGCAGCAAAAGCATTGGAGGTGACAATCTCGTGAGGACCATTGCTCAACGTTCGGTCCATGATTGGTGCTGATCTCCGGAATGTAGCGATAGCTCTGTATTCACACCAGGTGGAGGAGCCCCCCAAGTAGGCTTTCGCCGTTCGGAACTCATCCCTGCCACAAACAACGGCACGGATGCTACGGTCCAGGGCACCACAACTTTCCACTGGTCTATCCGCAACGACCCTTTCCGTCCTCTAAACTACAGTCACGAATACCACGTTCGTCAATGGTCTTCTCCACTGCAGCCCTTAAGACTTTGCTCACTTACTCACAGCCAGTGTGGCACGAGACGGCGGACTACTCCACGTCCGAGATTACATTCCTCACTGGGAAACCCTTCAACCAGTCTTTCGACCCGACGGTGCACGACCCATTCACTCTCAGGCTCGCAGGAAGACAATCCAACAGCCCCGAGACCACGTTTTTCCAAACGGCGTTCGTCAAAGACGTGTGGCACAACTTTGCGTTGACGTTGGGATGGACCACCAAGTTGCGTATCCAATCTTTTTCTTTTCTTCTATCCACTCTTTCCCCGCCTTTCCTTAAAAACATATTGTTTACAATCCAATCCAAAACAGCGAGTTGACACTGTACTACTCCTCGGGCTACGCCGCTCTCCAGCACGTCGTCGGACCCGTCTCTAACGACAACTCTGGAGGAGGTCAGTTTCACGTCGGGATGCTCAAGCAGCCGACAGGACCTTTGGGCATCGACGTCCTCCACGAAGGTTACCAAGAGTCGCATATAAACGAAGGGCTGATCTACGGAGGAGTGTTTATCGAGAACAGTGACGACGGGTGTGTTAGCTTGGGTTTGTGACGATTTGTGGGTGTGTACGGTACCCAAACGTGGGAAATTCTATGGCGTTGTGTGACTGTATTGCAATTGTCTGCCTGACTGACGAATGGTGTTGGCTACATATATGTATACATGGCAGTCACTATACGGTTCTTAGTCTAGACATGCGCTGCACGCACGGTTTCTAATGTTGTCAATGCAGGGTTTTGATGCCTTTATATTGTAAGCAGCTCCTATATATTACAAATAATAGATAGTATTATTACTACTATTATCGCCCACAACAATATTAGTGCCCAATATGGTAATCCCCTGCCACTTCCTATTTTTCCCCTCTTGCTGTGTCCGCTCCAACGCACTTCTTGCCATCACCTCCAACTCGTCCTCACCCTTGTTGCCCTCCTCCTCGCCACTCATTGTTCAGTACACGCTTGTGGCGTGGTACCAACTCAACACGCCTGTGGTGTAGTCAAAAACCGCATCAAGCACTCTGACAACACTCGTTTGCTGGCCAGACACAAAGGAGGTCTTGTGGGGTAGGATTGGGTAGGATTGGGCAGGTTTTGGACCGCAGGTACGTCACCTTCTCATCTTCAGCCCTTGCTACGCTTAACTAGCTGCGCAGCTGAGCCCCGGTTGCACCCACTTGAATGGTAAGTCATGTCAGTCATCTTTTTCATCTCCCTTTCTCTGTACAACATGTCTGTGGGAAGGTGCGAGAACAAGCGGCTGCAGAGTTACACAACACTTGAGCCGTCTCACTGAATCCAACTGCAGATGTGTCTGTCATCATTGGTTACAACAGTGAGCAGTGAGTTGTTGTCGCCCTCACTTTTGCCCTTGTTTTTGCCCTTGCCCTTGCCCTTGTTGCCCTTGTTGCCCTTACCCCCACCCTCTCCCTCGCCCTCATTGCCCTCACCCTCTCCCTTGTTGTTGCCCTTGTAGTTGCCCTCATCCTGTCCCTTGTTGTTGCCCTTGCCCTCTCCCTTGTTGTTGCCCTTGCCCTTGACTGCTCTCACTCTCTCTTTCACCTTTTCTCTCGCCCCCTCCCTTCTATGTCCTCGCCCTCAGCGTTTCTTGTCCTTGCCCTCTCCATTCCGCACCTTTGCCCTTGCCGTTGCTCTCGGCCTCACCCTCACTGCTGGTTTCACTCCTGCTTTTGCTATCTCAGTTCTCGTAGACACCTGTATTGTTCTGGGACTGCCTGTGGTGTCCAATTGCTCCCGCATCTTGTGCGACTGTGTTGCCCAGCTGCATAAGTTGGATTGAACAGACTCTGAGGTGAGTTTTGTCACAAGCTGCATACATCCTTACCAATGTCCATCTCCATCTAGATGGTGCACCACAGGCTCAATGAACAGGAGACCAACCCCAGTCCATACGTCAACTTCATTGTCCCTCTGCCAGTCCAGGATGCAGCTGCCTAGAAGGATGCCAGACAGCTGCTCCGAGCCTTGATGGCGCAGGTCAAGCCTGTCATGAAGGCTCATCAACTTCAGGTGAACAGCATCAAGGAGGTATGTCCATGTCAGTTCAAGCGACTACATGTATGGGGATTCTGACCACGTTATGTTCAGTACCATGGTGTGCACACTGTATCTGCTAATCTTATTATACAAAGATTGCG
>JABYQR010000552.1:0-20722 GCA_022592445.1 Cytidiella melzeri | reverse complement strand
TGGTGAGGTCAATCATCCTTTGTGACAGGACGCCCAACATATTTAGGACGTCTTGCTGGCTCAGATTGGCAACTGGGGCAGCTGGAGCAGCAGGGGCAGCGGGCTGTTGATTCTGGTCCATGTCTTGTGCTGTGATGAGGCGTAGAAATGTATACAATTATTTACAAGTCGTGGTGAAAACTGTGGACTGTCTAGATCCACTCGAAGTAGCTATCGTTATTGACTACGTTAAGTTGCGCAAGAACTTTGCTATAGTTCTTGCAAAGCTGCTTAAACGAAACTTTCCCAATTGCTTTGCAACCCCAGTCTAGAAGTTGCCACTCGCGGTCTGCTGTGACTGGCGCGAGTTCGTCAAGTCGATTGAGGAAGCGGTTGACTTTATTGACGAGGTGAAGCAGAGCACGGCGGTGGTCGGGGTCCGCGCAATGGAGAAGTTCTTGAAGCTCAGTGAGAGCTTGTAGTCGTGTGTGGACAGCGGTGAGCTTAGGCTTGAAGATGCCTATGAGGTCGACTGATGACAACTTTTTGAAGTCAAGGAGTACCGGTTTTGGTGCAGCGGGAGCGGGAGTGGGTGCAGGGAGCTTGGCAAGCCGCTCAGAGAGTGTGGGCTTGTGGATACGTTGCTCTGCTAAGGTGCGAGCACGTTCTTCGGCAACACGTTCTCCGTATGCTCTGGCAGAAGCGCGAAGTTGTCGATTTTCCTTGTACGAGGGGACGGTGAGAGTGATGCCTTTCACTGGTGGTTTCTTGGAGACGTAGTCGGCGACGGCGACCAGGTCTTTGTCAGACCAGCGATGAGGTTGACCGCTCTTTCGCTTGGCAGCGAGAGCGTCAAGGAAGGAAGGCGGGAGGCACCTCTTGAGCTGAGGCTCGTTGGTAGTGAGGTCCTTAGACAAACGGGTGCGCGTGTCCTTAGGCACTAGACAACGCAGGGGGAGGTTCAAACGGTCGACGTAAGTGGTAGCTCAACGGTATGATGAGACCGGAGACGTACTCGTCAAACAGGAATAAACTTTTGTAAACGGTGGGGGAGGAGATATAAACCCAGGGGTTACACAACGATCTCAACCTAATGTCACGGAGACGAAGCTCGACGCAACTAAAAGGGACACGGTGTGGAAGACGACGAAGAGGTGGTGGCAGGCTTGAAGCACAATGCTCTCACCAGCTATCAAACTTTATGCAAGTTGCTAGCCCAGTAAAGACCAAGTTAGTATTGTGACTACCAGCTATGTAGTACAAGAGTGGGTTGCTTACCTAGCCCAGTAAAGACCAAGAGGTCGAGATGGGGGGCTAGGAGCGTACATGTAGCAGTATATATAGACTTCAGGGACCTGCGCACAGACCATGTTGAGGGCAGGCTTTGCAAGAAGCCGTGTGAACGAAGAACAAAAGAACTACCTAAAGGAGAACAATAGCTATTGTCTAGACCTTGCCAAGAACTCTACTCGTGAGAGAATCTATCTAAAAGGAGACCAACTATTGTATTCCATTCCCACACTTGTGAGAACATCCTTCCATAAAGAGAACAATAAGGAAAGAACAAAAGGAGTCCATGTGGACGTCATTTATGACATCAAACCCTAGCTATGGGCTGAGCCATGTGTCTGTAGCCATGTGGTCTTACTTAAGCTAAGTCACATGCCAGTGTGACGTAGTAGCAAGTAATGTGACCGTGTGGAGCGTCTAAGCCACGTGATACGGGCGCCTAATAGACGTGCAAAGGAGTTTATGCAGAGAAGGTTGTAACTAAGCTGCAGCCCGGAGTTTTACAGATAAAAACAAGAGGTAAATTGCGAAAATTAAGGGCTAGTCAGGCCATCCATGACAGGCTCCGCCAAAGCCAAGGGACCAGGCAAAAGAACCGGCATACCATACAACAACAATTATAGAGAACCCAATGAAAGTAGAGAGTGTTCTCAACCGTACGCTCAAGGAACAGCAGGTTTCACTGTTGCCTGAAGAACTCTTTGCAATGTCGCCAAACATGCGAAGCTGGATGCGCAACCTCATTGCTCCAAAGCGTGCGCCGGTTCAAGGGCCGCCAAACGTGGCTAATTTTTTTGAGGCCGAAGGCAAAGTGGTGTTGCCACAGGTGGAGGTCTCTTATGTTGATGGGGCCAAATCCAAACACATCTTATGACTTGGTGATCCATACGAGGCGTACCTTTGTGCTCTCCTGCCAGGCAAAACTGCGGAGCCATTCTTATTGGCTCGCGAGACACATGCGCTCCGTACAGTCTGCATGGTCGTAGCGGGGACAGAGGAAATTGACGCCATATTGGACCCAGGTTGTCAAATTGTTGCTGCTTTGGAAGCGGTCTGCCACGCGCTGTGTTTTACTTATGATCCCACGGTGCGCATCAAGATGCAGAGTGCTAACGGCGAGGTCGACAAGTTGCTCAGTCTGGCGTGCAACGTACCGTTCCCCATAGGCAACATGATATCTACAGGTTCATATGATCCGTCAAACCGCGTATGACATACTTTTGGGGAGGCCTTTCAATGTCATCGCTTCCACAGTTGTGCACAACTTTGACAACGAGGACCAGAAAATTACGTTGCATTGTCCAAATACAAAAAAGGTCATCACAGTGCTGACGCAACCGCGCGGCCCTGCTCGCTTTTGCCTACCCAAAAAGGATTTTTGAGATTTGAGGATTCGAGCACTACTCGAGGAGATCTCTGTTATACCCCTTCTATGACTCCTGAATCTCGTTTCCTTGCTTCTGTATACACAATGGTTCAACATATACTCTACTCTCTACTCTTCTCTCTCAGTCTTGCCTAGCGACATTACAGAAAATGCAAAATTACAAGATATGCTGGCTCAGCTTCCTTTCCTCAATCTCATCTCTTCTCTCTCGGCAACCGCCTGGCATACGCTGGGGGTTGAATCTAATGCTATGCGCGACACGTTTGTTGGCGCAAAGAAAACGTACAAGCCAGTGCACCTAAAGGTGAAACCTGTCAAGGCCACTCTGCCTCGTGAGTTTTGCACCGTACAAGATATCAAAGGTGACCCGCTCGCTGCAATGCCAGTCATTGACTACGCAAACATCCCCAATTTTACGCTACGGGGGCAATACACCAACAAACGGATGCGCAAGGTTGACAAATTACATGGCAGGAATTTTCTCTGGCCAGAGGAGCGTTGCCTCTTACACTACTTCGACATGTTGCACAATAACGCGTTTGCGTGGTCTGACAACAAGCGAGGCAAGTTCCGCGAAGACTTCTTTCTGCCAGTCAAATTTCCTGTCATCAACCACATAGCGTGGGTTGAAAATAACATGCCAATACTGCCTGGGATATATGACAAATGCTGCAGGATCATACGCGAGAAGATGAAAGCAGGGGTCTACAAACCTTCCAATGCCACCTATTGCTCGTGCTGGTTCCCTGTCGCGAAGAAGTCTGGAGCGCTTTGCATAGTACATTTGCTTGAACCTCTAAACTGTGTCACTATTCAGCACTCAGGGGTTACGCCTATGCCGGACCATCTTGCCGAAAGCTTTGTCGGTCGCACCTGCAGTGGTATCTTAGATCTGTTTGTGGGCTATGACAATTGACTGCTGGCAGAATCCTCATGCAACATGACAATCTTCCAAACGCCTTTTGGTGCAATGCGTCTGACAACGTTACCCATGGGCTGGACATACTTGGTACCCATTTTTCACGAGGACATTACTCATATTCTACAGCCTAAGATTCCCAACATTATCATCCCATATATCAACAATGTGCCTATCAAGAGACCAGCGAACAAGCATACAGATTGTAAAGGCAGGCCGGCAGTCCTTACTCAGAACCCGGGGATTTGCGTCTTTGTGTACGAGCACTTTGAAAACAGTAACCCCGCGGTACAACGCATGAAATATTGCGGTGGTACTTTTTCAGCCCTAAAATCACTCATTATAGCTCCGGAGACAAACATCATGGGGAATTGCTGCACTTGTTGCAGACGGGAACCCAGCGAGGACTGCGTCGCAGCCATTTGCAACTGGGGCCTTGCCGCTCTGTCCCAGAAGTTCACGTGTTCCTTGGAACAGTTGGTGTGCTTCGTATTTTCATCAAGAACTTTGCCCATTGTGCCCATCATTTGGTGAAGCTCATACACAAGGATGTGGAATTTGAATGGGGTCCTGACCAGGAGAAGGCGCAAGAGGACTTAAAGCACGTGGTCATCCATTCGCCTGCACTTTGCGCTATCAACTACTCCTCCGTGTCCCCAATCATATCAGCCGTTGACACGTCGTACCTCACAATTGGGTTCCTTCTAGCACAGTGTGATGAACACAACCCAAAGATATGGTACTACAGTTGCTTTGGCTCCATTACTCTTACCAAGGGGGAAGCCCATTTTTTGCAGCCAAAACTGGAACTCTATGGCATGTATTGAACTCTCAAGGCCCTGAAATTGCACCTCTTGGGCGTACGAAACCTTGTCTGAGAAGTGTACATGCAGCACATAAAGGGTATGCTACAGAACCCTGACCTAGCACCTTCTGCGTCAATAAATTGCTGGATCACTGCCATTATGACTTTCCACTTCAAGCTTGTGCACGTCCCCGGCAATAAACATGTGCCAGATGGTCTTGCACAACAACCTCCTCAGGATGGGGACCCAGAGGTACCGGAAGACGACGGCGACAAACCAATCGGACCGTGCTTCCTTACCATGCATTTATTGACCGGAGAGCTGAGCCCACAACTGGTTACTCCTACTCCCTCGGCCACTTCAGCATACATCTATGATCCGATTGACAATGGTCCAGGACCGGGTCTGGAGTACAGGGTGTGTCCCTGCACTAAAAAGGCGGCGGACGTGGATGGTAGGTTAGAGGCTATCCAACGTTTTCACGAGACACTCAAAATGCCAGAAGGCATGGGCAAAAAGGAGTTGCAGGTGTTCCTCCCATATGCAACCTTGTTCTTTATGGATGGGGGGTGACTTTTCCGGCGAGATTCCACAGGAGCGCATCAGCTAGTTGTATGGCCAGGCGACCGTATGAAGGTACTTCACAAGTGCCACAATGGTGATACACCCAGAAAACGGCTAGGCGCGGAGACACGGCAGCAGCCTGCCATTTGCGCGGCCCGCGTCCTCCTGAGTGGCAAATCCCTCCACTTTCCCAGCGTCGCGGGCACAGGAGGTTCACCGAGGTCACGAGGAGTCCGCTGAGGATCCAAGGACTTGGCAAGGGGCAGCAACCCGCTGGAAACATCCGAGGCCGAGAATTTGCACTGGACTCGTACTTGCAGACATGCCCTCTTTGTGTCGGAGCATGGGCCGGCCAGCCACCAAGTGTTTCGGACGCGGGTTGGACCAATGATAGAAGAAAATTGACTCGTGGACCCCGTTTCAGGAAGACTCCTATCACGCCACGCTGTGCAACTCTTGGACGGCGCCTCATCACCTGCTCGCAACAGTTGGCGCCCCTTCAGCGTAAGTGTGCGCGCCGCTTCTCCGCTTCGACCAACGCTGTGTCCTGCCGGGCGCCGACTTGCTGGTCATTTTGCCTCTGTGGACAGAAGTACTCTGCCACAGTGTTTCCTCGCTCTTGCATTTGGGTTTAGGACAAAGAAGGAAAGGTTTAGAAGAGGGGCTTAGGTATATAAAAGGTGTTGCCTGTACTGCATAGAAAATCAATCAATCCCCACCCCAGTTCTCAGAGTTTTCTTTATGCTTTGCGCTCGCGTTGAGGGAGTCTCTTTGCGTCAAAAGCTGTAGCATCTCCTGTGTCGCTTCATTGCGTCTTTCTCTACGTTTATGTCCGCTGCACCTACCATTGACAACCTGGCTCGTGTTTGCCGTTATTGTCCAACAGTCCCACACTTACCAGACAGCCGCTGCCCATACCGCCCGCACAGCGAGGTCCTGCGCCGCTATTCTATCATTCCCGCGCCTACGCTGCCGCCTGAACCCCCAGTAGCGCCTACTATCTCTCCTGAGAGGTCCACTCCTAAATCACCCTTGCCAGTGTTGTCTGTCGCCTCCGTTGCGGACTCGCTTGACAACTGCTCTTATTGCGACACTCAGGGCAACCACCCAATTCCCCTGCGCTCAGGACCTTTCGTTCCGCTCAACTGCAATTTCCCGCGCGCGTCGCACCCAGACTGTTGGCTTTCACCGGATTTTGAAGGCAAGAACCACGAGTGCGAGCTTACACAGTTCAATGTCACGAGCTCCACCAACGTCGTCGTTGGCCACGCATTTGCTTGCAATACGCATTGCCGCTCGGGAGGTGTTGCTTTGCACTATCGCCCCCACAAACAGTCGATCGAGTCAAATTGACTGCGGTCTTGTATAGCCTTATGCTGCGTCTCGCGCTCCAATAGTTCATCTTCTGTTTGTGACTCTTTTGGTTCCACTACACTGCGTCTATTTCTTACCTGCGTTATTTTACTGCGTTATTGCGTCTGTGTTTCACCTTCACTGCATCAAGCTTACTGCGTTCACTTTCACTGCGCCCGTGTTTTACAGCGACCACGTTCATCTTCATTAGCGACCGCATTTTGTGTTTGAGATTCGTTATTGCATCCACGTTTACCATCCGTGTCTTTCCGCGCGTCGTCTTTACTACAAGCCTCGGCATCCCGCACGCGTTCTCTTTGAGCCGCGCTAAAACTCTTTCACTTTCACCATGCCGACTATCCCTTTTGCCCGCAATACGCGTGGTATTTTGCCCTCCTAGCTCAATTCAAACAAAACCTTTATCACAAACCTTGTCGCTCTTTGCAGCACAGGTAAACTAGGACTCTAAGACCACCTCGCACACTTTTGCACTACCGCGCTCCTACACCCTTACACTTCTATTGCCACTTTGTGGTTGGTAGTGTTGTCTTTGGGGTTGTAATTAGTTTCGGAGTGTACCTCAGTGTTTCAACGGTGCCACTCATGGAGGAGTTTTTTGCGGCGGCCGCAATGGTGTCAGAGCGCTTTTGGTGGCTGTTTCACTTGGCTGATATCGCGTGGTATATAAGAACTTGCCATATATGTCAGATGCGGCAAAAACATAAGATACTACTTCCTCCGACAGTCCAACAGCTGGTGCCGCTCTTCACAAAAGTGTACATGGACACCATGCACCTGCCAGCATCTGGGAGCTTTAAGTACGTGGTCCAAGGGCGCTGCTCAATCTCGCATTGGCCAGAGTTCTGCACTCTTTGCTCGGAGACTGGAAATACAATAGGAGAATGGATCTTCACCGTCATTCTCTGTTGCTGGGCGCACTTTTGGAAATAGTCTCAGACAACGGTTGTGTGTTTGTTAATGCAGTCAAATACCTTGGCAAGCATTATCACATCCATCATATTCGAATCAGCGGCTACAACTCGCACGCAAATGGGCAAGTCAAGCGAGCTCACTTTGACATTTGTCAGGCGCTCTATAAGGTGGCAGACGGCAATGCTAGTCAATGGTCTCAGGTTGCTGCATTGGTGTTCTGGTTGGAGCAAATTACCACGCGTAAACGGATGGGCTGTTCTCCTCACTTTGCAGTCACTGGCACACATCTGATAATTCCGCTTGACATCATTGAGGCAACCTACCTGCAGCCGGCGCCAGACTCTGTGTTGTCCACTGAGGATCTCATCAGTCGACGGGTAATTGTGTTACAAAAGCATTGAGAGCATCTGGTTGCGCTACAAGACAAGGTCATGGAGTCTCGTACCAAGGCAGCCCTGCAGTTTGAACTTGAGCATATGCATACCATCTGCGACTTTGACTTTAGGAGAGGATTGCTTGTGCTAATTTGCAAGACAGCAATTCAGAAGGCCTTGAATCGCAAGATGTGCGCCCGGTATCTCAGACCACTTATCATTGTTGCCAGGAATCGAGGAGGAGCTTACGTCCTCTGCGAGTTGGATGAAGCGGTGTTAGACCAACCAATTGCAGCATTTCGAGTAATTCCATATCTGGCGCGTGCCAAAATCCCCTTGCCAGACGGCTTTGCAGAAATCACTTTAGAACGGCTCAAGAAGATGGAAGTGTCTCAGTCGCAAGGCAATGACAAGGAAGACAAGCCTTTAGGCTACGCTCACACTGCAGAGGACAAGGAAGAGCTGGCAAACACACTTGAGGCCTAGGTGCAAAACACTCTACGATGAGTTGTATCATTATATCATATTTTTCTTTTTTTCTCCACTTGGCTTTGCGACAACTACTTTTCATCATATTTTACGGACTACTATTTTTGCGTCCTGCCATGTGGGACAACGCGGTCCATGATGACTTACTGAGAGTCGCTGCGTTAACATTTTTTTACATATATCCAACGACTGCACCCTGAGAACAGGGCAAATTTGTTGGTTGGGGGGAGAAATACACATGCGCCTCACACCTAAGTCTTGGATTTATATTTATTCGTTTTTTCTCTTCTGTTTTCTCTCTTTTCTTACTTCACTCATTAAGTAAAAAAAAGCGGCAAAAACAATTAGGCATTAGGGACTATATGGATAGTTTACAAATGAGATACAAAGGCAACAAGGACAAACAGACGGCACCGGTGACAACCCACAAGACTCCTACAAAAGCGGTGGGCCAGCAAATAGAGCAGCCTCCTCGGCGATGACAGTGTCCAGCTCCCGCCGCGCGGCCAGGATCTTTACCTTGTATTGCGCCGCAGTGCTGCGCAAAGCCATCATCCGGGTGTTTCCAATGGTAATGTGACCCAGCACTGCACCAAATTTGGTCTCAAGGGCGGAGAGGTACTGTTTAAGTACCACGCAGTTGGTGACGCAGCCAGCAGCGGGTGGGGGAGGAGCTCCGCCAGAAAGTTCAGCATGTTGGCCTGGCAGCTCCTCAACGCTGTCACGGAGACGGAGCTCGACGCAGCAATTAGGGACACGGAGTGGAAGACGACGACGAGGTGGTGGCAGGCGTATAGCACAATGCTCTCACCAGCTATAAACCTTATACAGATATCTAGCCCAGTAAAGACCAAGAGGTCGAGATGGGGGCTAGGAGCGTACATGTAGCTGCTTATATAGACTTCAGGGACCTGCACACAGACCATGTTGAGGGCAGGCTTTGCAAGAAGCCGTGTGAACGAAGAACAAAAGAACTACCTAAAGGAGAACAATAGCTATTGTCTAGACCTTGCCAAGAACTCTACTCGTGAGAGAATCTATCTAAAAGGGGACCAACTATTGTATTCCATTCCCACACCTGTGAGAACATCCTTCCATAAAGAGAACAATAGGGAAAGAACAATAAGGAGTCCATGTGGACGTCATTTATGACATCAAACCCTAGCTATGGGCTGAGCCATGTGTCTGGAGCCATGTGGGCTTACTTAAGCTAAGTCACATGCCAGTGTGACGTAGTAGCAAGTAATGTGACCGTGTGGAGCGTCTAAGCCACGTGATACGGGCGCTTAATAGACGTGCAAAGGAGTTTATGCAGAGAGAATTGAAACTAGGTTGTAGCCCGGAGTTTTACAGATAAAAACAAGAGGTAAATTGCGAAAATTAAGGGCTAGTCAGGCCATCCATGACAAACGCTGTCGCCAACGTTGAAGACGGGAAGGGGAGGACACAGGGAAGGAGGGCGTGCAACTTGAGGACAACGTAGCTCAGGTCACAGAGGTGGCATAAGGACATCAAGCTAGAGGCCACTAGGACCAGCGGCGGCGGCAAGGGCAGGAGAAGCGGGGGCCTTACCTTTACAACCTTGAGCGGGCCATCCATTGCATTGACAAAAGCACAAGCAAACTTGCGAGTGCAACAGACAAGGTAGCCAGCACTGCAACCTCGCTGAAGGATAAGCAAGGAGAACTGGTGACGGGGATCACAAACATTGCTCAGGCATCTAAGTCTCTCTCAGAACGTACTACTCAGCTCAGGACTCAAGCAGCAACGGCTTCTTACGCGCAAGTGGCAGCTCTGGCTAACGGCAACACACTCCCCACAGCTCATGCCAGTACCATTGCCTGCGCAGAGACCCAAAACTGGCAGATCATAGTTGACGGATACTCCTCCAAAGACAATGAGGAACTGTTGACGGAAGAAATCCTGTTAAAGAAGGCCAACCTAGCCCTACAACTCATGAAGGCACCTGACACCGTCAAGTTCAAGGGAGTGCGCCAAATGGCTAACAGAGGACTACTATACAAAATGAACACCGCGGAGAGCGCAAAATAGGCCAGCAACCCAGAGAGGCGACACAGTTTCTTAGGACACTTCAGAGGAGAAGAACAGGTGACGTTCAAAACCCGGACCTACCATGTACTGATAGATTTCACCCCCATTCACTTCGCAGCCCAAGATCACAATGCGCTCAGGCAACTTGAGGACCAGAATGAACTGGCAGCAGGCACAATCTCAGAAGCGCGATGGATCAACCTACCGGAGTGCCACATTGTGCAACAGCAAACTGCACTCATTTTGCTACAGATCACCACGCTGGAGGCAGCAAACAGAATCATGAGAGAGGGCATCACCATATGCGGTAAGTCACTCGGAGCAAGAAAAAACTTACCGGAACGCAGGCGGTGCCTCAAGTGTCAGGGCATCGGAAAACAACACGTAGCAACAGATTGCAAGGCAATCCACAACACTTGCGGAAACTGCGGAAACATCACACACAACACGAGGAAATGCACCGCTACAGACCGAACAAAGTACCGATGCTCAAACTGCGACCAGATCGGACACGGCACATGGGATCAAACTGCCCCACATTCCTGGCAAAGGGAGCCGAGCTACTTGCCAGGATACCCGAAGCTAAGTACCGTTTCTTCCCGGTTGCATCAGACCCAACCAGCGCTGGGAGACAGTTGACAACACTCGCGCTACAGGCAACAGCCAGAGAACTTGCATGCAGGAAACACAACACAGAGAGAGAGCGAGACACAACTTGCCATTCCAATGGTCAGACAAACCATACGACAAGGAACTTATACCAGCGGGCCTCAGGAACAAATGGACAGAGGTTACCACCAAGAGGGGGAGGAGCCAGCAATCGGGAACAAGACAGATAAGTTTGCAACAGCCATCTCGATACACCCAAACTATGCTCCCCTTTCAGAACTCATGAGCGCAAGCAAGCCACACTCCTCAACTCCCCGTGTTTACTCAAACCTCTCTTGGCCCCCCGTCACAGGAAGTAATAGCATCCCAGTCCAACCCTCATGATTAACGCAACGAAACAACAGCACACAGCGGACACCCTCCGCATATGGCAAATAAATCTTGCTAAGTCCAACATTGCACAGCAGGCTTTTCTCCACTTAATCTCAGCTAACAACTGTGACATCATGGTGCTACGGGAACCCTATATACAACCAGGCTGTACTCTTACCTCCGCCTCCCAAGCATGGAGAGTTGTGTATCCTACCAAACATCACGACTGGAAAGAGAGAGGACATTCAATGTGCACAATAACTTTTGTCAGCACCCACTTAAGCACAGACTCCTGGGAACAACTGGAACTCAACACGCCAGACGCAGTTGCCATACAGCTACACACACCAGTGGGACACATCATTGTCATCAACACCTACAACGACCAGAAACACAACAACACCATAATTCTTGTAAATCACACAAATAAACAGGCAGTAGGACCATAGACCACCCCTACGTGTTACGAACGGTCTTCACACCCTATTATTTTCCTTTACTTCTTCGATTACCTTAATAACCAGTTATCTTCTTTTACAATTACCTTGACGATCCAACTCGCCTTTCCTCCATCATTCCCTGATCCACATCACCTCCGTTCAACACGGACTATTATGTTATCAGTTGCCTTCTGATGTCCATTCAAACCTCGGACCTAACTCTGATTGGTTACCATTGCTTTGGTTCAACCCTCGGCCTTTCCATACCTCCGTTACCACTCCATCGGGTCCAACCCCGTCTATCCCCTGTTTCGGATCCAACTCCGTCTATCCCCTGTTTTGGGTTCAACCCCTTCTCTATTGATTCCTGCCTCGTGTTTCACCTTTCTATTGTTCCTTGTTTCCGCACCTTGACGGTCTTTTCTCTCATTGGCTTTCCAGAGTAGTGGCTGTTCTCTGTGCATTGTTCTTCCTTTCTGTTTCTCCAATTTGCTACCACTACCTCGGACTGGTCCAAAAGTAGTTAGGTCAACATGTATAAATAGCCGTTAGACATGGGGCTAGAACCTCAGTCTATCCACTTCGTATCAATATTCCTTCTATCGAACCATCATCTGTCTGCCACTGTGCTTGACAGCAACCGCGCGGCCTAGACCATCATCAGACCTTGAGTGTAGCTACACCAAGGGGTTCTGACGTGACAACTTGTCTCTTGACGATAGTCGGCCTTAACATTTGGATAGACTCTTCTGGGTCTATCCCGCGCACCAAGAAGAACAACTTGATTGGCAACGACTGCGGTCTTGCTGCAATCCCTTGTCATCCTCGCTAGCCTTACCCTGGATGGGAAGCAGCAATTAGATACATCAGACATCAGAAGCATATGACAGTGGGAGCTGAAACATCCCTCCCCTGCTACGGAAAGCCGCACCTTTTTTACAAGAAGAAACGAGACGTCTATCTTGACCAAGACAACGAGTGGGAACATTGCACAGCTGACATTTGTCCCAATCGTGAACTAGCAAACCAAACAGTAACACCGCCACACCCAGACTTTGAAGTTGTGGACATTGCCCAAGTTGAACGACACTTGCGAGAAGCCAGAAGACGCGACAAGAGACGAGCAGAAGTACCATCTGCTAGTAACAAACCACCACTATTGTTAGAAGAACTCGCAGTAGCACCAAAGACAACAATGAGTACCCCTCAAGAAGCAATACAACCCGAAAGTACCCAAGCACCAGGGACTGAAAGAGAACAAAGGCCATTTACACCATTCACTACCCATGACGACGACAACTCTTCAGCCCCAGATCCACATCGACCCATCTTCCGACCCTATGATAGGGAAGGTCATGAGAAAAGGAAACAATCAGACCCTTTTGACCCCGAGTACCCCTTTGACAGATATTCCGACGCCCCAACCAATGACTGAGCACCACCTGAAAGCGAGTGGGAAAAGCTCAAACTCCGTGATCCCCAAGACTTCAATGGCAGGGCCGAGAAGTTTGATGAATGGTGGACCGACATGTTGATGTACATCAAGATGCAGCCCAAGCAATTTGCTCTAGCCATACACAAGATTGTTTGCATACTCAGTTACATGAATGGAGGAACGGCTGGACCATGGGCTATGTTGAAGAAGAAACAATACCTGATGGAAGATTTCCCACACTGGAGAGAATTCTGCGATGAAGTGTTGATGTTCTTCCAGGACAAAGGACTCAGAGAACGAGCAATGGCCAAGCTTGAAAGGGCAAATCAAGGATCGAGAACAGTCCAAGAATACAACAATGATTTTTCCGTATTGCTGGGACAATACGGCGAGAACCGAGACGAGACAGCGGTAATGGCTTGGTACAAACGCGGACTCAAGTGGAGCCTCCTTAACGCCCTTCATAATCTACACCATCAACCGGAGAACCTCGGAGAAATGATGATAGAAGCGCTCCGGCTAGAAACAAACCGACAACTCCTGACACTCGATCTGGCTGCTCATAATGGCCGTGGCAAGAGTGAGGGGGGAAGTCAGTCTACTCGAACCCCCTACTCCAACAACAACCAAGCCACTGCAAGAGTTATAAACGCAGCAGATCGTGAGCGTCACTTCAGAGACAAACTATGCTTCAGGTGCCATCAGCCTGGTCACAAAGCTAACGATCTCTCCTTCCATCCCGGCTATAGGCCAAACCCACGCACGCAATCTCGAGCGCAAAACCCGCCGCCTGCACTCCGAGCTGCAACAATGGTTGAAGGAGAAAGATCAGGCACCAGCACTTTGGAAGCGAGAGGGGAGGAGGTTGGTCAGGAGGACACCGCAGGAGTTATACGTCGCACGCGTGGCAGCGTGGCGGGCAATTCAGGCGAGACGGTGATACGCCCGGGAATCGGCTAGGTGCGGAGAACCGGCAGCAGCCTGCCATTTGCGCGGCCCGCGTCATCCTGCGCGGCAAGTCCCTCCACTTTCCCAGCGTCACAAGCACGAGGAGTTCGCCGAGGATCCGAGGACTTGACAAGGAGCAATGCGCCGGAAACATCCGAGGCCGAGGAATCGCACCGAACTCTGACACACAGACACGCCCCTTTTTGCATCGGAGCATGGGCCGGCCAGCCACCAGGTGTCTAGGACACGGGTCGGACCAACGGTAGAAGAAACTTGACGCGCGAACCCCGTTTCAGGAAGACTCCTATCACGCCACGCTGTGCAACTCCTGGACGGCGCCTCATCACCGGCTCGCGACGGTTGGCGCTTCTGCAGCGCAAGGGCGCGCGCCGCTACTCCGCGTCGACCAGCGCTGTGTCCCGCCAGGCGTCGAGTCGCTGGACATTTTGCCTCCGCAGACGGAAGTATTCTGCCACCCCGTTTCCTCGCTCTCGCGTTTGGGTTTAGGCCATAGAAGGAAAGGTTTAGGAGGGGGTCTCCAGGGTATATAAAAAGGTGTTGCTTGTACTGCGTAGGAAATCAATCCCCACCCCAGTTTCCAGCGTTCACTTTACGCTTTGCGTTCGCGTCGAGGGAGTCTCTTCGCGCCCATAGCTGTAGCTTCTTCTGCGTTGTCTCACTGCGACCTTTTCCACGTTTATGTCCGCGGCGTCTACCAACGACAACCCGCCTCGAGTCTGCCGTTACTGTCCAACTGTTCCCCACCTACCCGACGGTTGCTGCCCTTACCGCCCGCGCCCGCGCGTGGTTCTACGCCGTTACCCCATCATCCCCGCGCCCACGCCGCCGCCAGAACCCTCAGCAGCGCCTACGGTCTCCCCTGCGAGATCAACTCCTAAATCACCCTCGCCAGCGTCGTCCATCGCCTCCGTCGCAGACTCGCTTGAAAACTGCTCTTACTGCGATACTCAGAGTGATCATCCAATTCCCCTGCGTTCAGGACCTTTCGTCCCGCTCGACTGCGATCGCCCGCGCGCGCCGCACCCAGATTGCTGGCTATCTCCAGACTTTGAAGGCGAGGATCACGAGTGCGAACTTGTACAGTTCAATCTTACCAGCTCAACCAACGTCGTCGTTGGCCACGCATTTGCCTGTAATACGCATCGCCGCTCGGGAGGTGTTGTTCTACACTACCGCCCCCGCGCGCAGTCTGTCGAGTCCACTTGACGGCGATCTCACATAGCCTTCCGCTACGACTCGCGCGCCTTTAGCTTATCTTTCTCTCATGTTTCCTGTCGGCTTCGTTATACTGCGTTTGCTTTTTAACTGCGTTATCTTACTGCGTTACTGCGTTGCGTTTCATCTTCACTGCGTCGAGCTTACTGCGTTCACTTTCACTGCGCCCGCGTTTTACAGCGACCACTTCATCTTCACCAGCGACCGCGTTTTGTGTTCGAGATTCATATTGCGTCTGCGTTTATCTTCTGCGTCCCTCCGCGCGCCGTTTTCCTACAAGCCGCGACCTTTCACGCGCGCTCTCTTGGAGCCGCGCTATAACTCTTTCGCTTTCACCGCGCCGACTTGCCCCTTTTACCCGCGATACGCGTGGTAGTTGCCTGTCTAGTTCCCTTCATATAAACAATATCACAAAAACCTTGTCGCTCTTTTAGCACAGGTAAAACTAGGACTCTTAGACCACCTCGCATTACTTTAACACCACCGCGCTTCCACACCTTTACACTTCTATTGCCACTTCGTGGGTGGTTGTGTTGTCTTTAAGGTTGTTCTTAATTTGAAGCGTGACTCAGTGTCTCAACGGTTGGAGCTCTCAAAGAGTTACATCGTCGACACAATGGAGGGGGGACCCTGCAAGTTCTGGGGTCCGGCCGAGCACAGGAACGGGGTCTTTATGACCAATCAGGAGGCGGAATGCATGAGGGAATGGAGAACCATGGCCTTCGCAGGCCCGGATATGATAGACTGGGCCAACGACTCGTACTGGATAAGTTGGGCAGCGCACAAACGGGAGGATCTGGGGGTGACGCAGGAGGAAGTGGAGAGGTGGCTCAACTTAGAGTGGGTAGAGCCGCCCCTCTTCCAGGTCCAAGAATGGCAGGACGGAATACCGAAACTCGGCCGAATTTGGAAATGGTCTATAGGGCTGTAGCGGGACTACCGGTTGAAGAGAGAGGCCTGTTTTTAGACGAACTTGAAGAAAGAGAGGGTTTTTAGTTTATCCTACACCCTCGACGTGTGTTAGGATCAAGGCAAACCGTGTAACGGCTAGTGACCTTTCAATATCATTTGCTGGCAAAATCACACACAATCGCGAAATCGTCGAAGTTCAAGTCTTGGTTGATAGTGGTGCGACGCATTGCTTCATCCATGAAAAAGTCCTCAATCGTAACAAGTGGGAGGCAAACACGTTACCAAAGCCGTTTGGAGTCCAGAACGTTGACGGTACCATTAATGTGGCAGGACGAATTACTCATGGCATATACTTGCCATTAGTAGTGGGACAAAGAGTCCACTATGAACTGTTTTACGTGACCAACCTCGGTCGAGACGACATCATCCTAGGAATGACTTGGTTGAAGAAACACAATCCCTCGATAGACTGGAAGACCAAATGTATACAATTCAAAGACGGCAATAAGGTCCATTGTGAAGACCCCTCACAATCAAGATCATTCAAGCAATCAAACGGATGCAGCCGCCGGATAAACAGTTCACAACAGCCGACAAACCCGCATCAAATTTGTTGACAAAGAAACGTTCATCCATGGTAGAAGAAGTCGAGGAAGTTCCGAACTATGTCAGAGAGAAGCTTCCTTCAGACGCCGTCCACATCATGGAACCAATAGTCCAACCCCAAGAAGGAATTGTGGAGGTCCATAGTCCTCCCACAATGCATAAGGAAGTGCATGCAGATACGATACCAACTGCAGACTATATTACACCTTCAAAGATCTCGGTCACTCCAGAATGGGTAGCCGAACAGGAAGAGTCGCTCTATTGGGCTAAGAACTACCTATGGCACGAAGAGACCATTGAAGAAGCAATAGCGGGAGGCGAAGATCTCATCTACATCCGGGTCAAACACAATGTGTCTCAACAAGTGGCCGAAGCGCAGCACAAGGAGAAAACCGAACAAACTATTGAAGACATCGTACCAGCTGAATTCTTGGGATTCCGATTTGTGTTTGAGAAGCACGCATCAGAACGACTACCAGAACGAAAGAAATGGGATCACGCGATAGACCTTGTACCGGGAGCAGAAATGAAGAACTGTAAAGTTTACCCGCTGTCACAACCGGAACAAGTCGAACTCAACAACTTCATTACGGAACACCTGCGGAAAGGATACATACGACCCTCGAAATCTCCAATGGCTTCTCCATTCTTCTTTGTCAAAAAGGAGGATGGCTCATTACGACCAATACAAGACTACCGAATCCTGAACACCATGACAAAGAAGAACACATACCCACTACCGTTGATTCCGGAACTTATTGACAAACTCAAAGGAGCAAAGATATTCACTAAACTGGACGTACGATGGGGATACAACAATGTACGCATCAAAGAGGGCGACAAATGGAAAGCAGCATTCAAGACCAACCTCGGCCTGTTCCAGCCGACAGTCATGTTCTTTGGACTTACCAACTTGTTCGACTATATTAAATTAGACGCTCAACGTACGGGCGCTGTAGTTACCGTATATAAGACTAAAACTGATCAATGCAACGATACGCACTTTTGATCCCCAACTCCCACTGTGTGATCCCTCTCAGACTTGCTCTCTCAACGCTCTCCACTATTTTCATAGCCTTCTAACAGGTTATGAGCCCCGGATAAGCTCACTACCTCACTCATATTACTATCTGCACTCACTCTCTTCCCGCTGGTGGTTAATCCGCCGCGTGCCCACTAGTTGATGAGCTCTGATCCTACTGATCAGCCTCAACCTCGTCGTTCTACGCGCGAACGAAAACAAACCGACTTTCTTCGAGGCACTATCCCTCGTACAACTCGCAGGAGACGTACCCCGGTCTTCACTCCTACTCCTACTCCTCCTCCTGCTCCTACCCCTCTTCAACAACCAACAGTGTCTTCCGCTTCTCGCGCTGTTACCCCAGGGCCTGCACCTTCCGACGACGCTCCCAACGTCGCTTCTACCTCTGCCGTCGTCGACCATCCCACTGCCCGCAACACGGCATCACGTCGAGTCTCAGCTCCTCCCTCTGATCGCCGTCGCACTCCTTTCGACACACTCCGCGACGACTTCGCCCGTCGTCACACCACTAAGCCATCGTCGGACGATAGTGACGATCCTATGGACGACGACGAGGCGCACGAAAGGCGAAGGGGCAAACTGCCCAGAGCCCGTCGTGCACCGTCCCCCTCGCCATCTGGCCCTACTGACTCCGCGCGAGCGGTGTCCTCCCTCCTTTCCGTGCCTCCAAAGCACGACGTGGAGTATACTATGTCGCTTAGCGACGTCCACAAAGCCTTCGCAGACGTTGGCAAACTTACAGGTCCTGATACCTGGCCGATGTGGAAATTCCGCGTCGATACTGCAATGTCGACCATCGTCGACTTCTATAGCTACAGGGGTGGTCTTACCATTCCTCAAGAGGTCCAACGGGCCGTCTTCAACGTCCTGGCTGGACACATCGCAGACTCTGTGATGGCCAACTATCTCAACGAGACCGCGCCGCACAGACTCATGGAGAAACTCTCCGAACGGTTCGAGCCGACTTCCACTATGTCGGACGCGAACGAAATCTTCCAACTTTTCTCCCTCCGCCGTCCTGTCCACGAAATGGACAAACTACTCGACGACGCGCACAACTTGTACTCGAAGATTCTGTCCAAGGGTATTGAATTCCCCAACACATCTTCTACTCCGCCCTCGTTGGCATCATTCCCCCGCCTATGCGCATACTCGCGCTAGCTACGAGGCTGGCGTGCGTTCTCGTACTCCTGCGGGCGAGAAGTACGACTACAACCCCATCTCCCTGAGCGTCGAGCTCCGCCGCGACTTCCATAGCTGGCGACTCGCTCATCCACTTGACCGCTCTCGGTCCAAGGGTTCGTCAACCCTCGTTCCTCGCGATAGGCCCGCTGGTGGTTCATCCGCCGCGTCGCCAGCAGTCGACAAACGTGTCGAACGTCCGGCGAAAGCCACTTCCTCTGCTCGTGCGGCCGCCGCTCCTTACTCGAAGGAGAAGTCCGTTCGTGACACTTCGAAGATGAAGTGTTACAACTGCAACGAGACAGGCCACACGACGCCTACTTGCCCTTCGCCCTGGACAGAGAAGTCCAAGGAGGCGATGAAGAGGAAGGGTATCACCCGGAAGTCTGTTGCTGCTGGTGCCAAGGGCAAAGCTGCCACTGCCGCCGCTGCTGTTGCTACTCCCGCTGTTGCTGGTCCGTCGACAACTACTCCTCGTCGCAACCAGAGCGCGTGGGTGTCGGCTCTCTCTGAGTCCGACGTCACTATGCACGTAAGTACTTCCTTACTACTACTTTTCTACTCTACTTCCGCTGTATGCGACTTCGTCAACAGACGAGTCGGTACATATTCTTGATACTGGCGCGACTATACACTGTACGCCGTATCGAGACTTACTTTTCAATGTCCACTCCGTACCAACTATCGTACTGACTGTTGCCAACTCAGAACAACTAGTTTTGAAACTCGCTGGTGACATGGTACTCGAGGTGGAACAGGAAAGTGGTAAGCTTACTGAACTCCTGCTAAAGAACGTCTACTTCAACTCAACTCTACCTTTTACTTTAATCAGCGTTGGAAAATTGGACTCTGATTATCGTTTACTTTTTATCACAATCTTTGTACTATATACGACTCGAACTCGACTTGTGTGGCTGTTGTTAGAAAATCAAATGATTTATACACGCTATCATCAACTCGAGTGACTTCTTTAGCAAGCGTGCATAGAACTGGCATTACTTTACTTGAACTACATAAAAAACTCGGTCATCTCAGTTACTTCATGATCAAGAAACTACTTCAAACTTCGTCAATCATCACTGATCATATAACTGACCATACTGAAACTCCGTGCGAGGATTGTTTACTTAACAATATCCATCGCAATACTGTACCCAAACTTCGTTCTTCATCATTAGCTGAAGCTTTCGGAGATCACTTCCATATCGACATCTTTGGGCCTCTACCCACAGCGTCGATTACTGGTAAACACAAATACTGGTTGACTATCGTCGACGATGCTACTAGATGGTTAGTACTTGCACCACTAGTTACTAAAGATGACGCCTATACTCAATGGGTCATTTTCTCTACTGAACTTTTGACGCAATATGGTATTCGTGTCAAGATACTTCAAGCCGATAACGACGGTGTCTTTACCAGTAAAGCTATGACTGCTTACTTGAAAACTCAAGGAACTATACTACGTCTTACTGTACATGATACTCCTCAGCAAAACGGTGTTGCTGAGCGTGTACATCAAACTATTATGAACTTGATTCGAGTAAACCTGCATACTGCATCTTTACCAAATCGACTATGGTGGTACGCTGCATTATACGCGATGTATGTGTACAATCGTTCTCCTCGTACTATACTTAACTACAAAACTCCTTACTTTAAGCGATATGGCACAGACGCTAACCTTGATGGACTTCAAGTCTTCGGTCAGCCGTGCATTGTATACGACGAATATCGCACAAATAAACTAGCATCTAAGGGTAAAAGGGGAGTCTGGATAGGCTTCGCTGAACA
>JABYQR010000551.1:0-20857 GCA_022592445.1 Cytidiella melzeri | reverse complement strand
ATTGAAGTTGATGTGTCTGGCTTTGCAACTGGAGGAGTTCTATTACAGAAACTAGAGGATGGACAATGGCACCCTGTAGCGTTTCGGTCTCAGTCTATGGCCGAAGCCGAACGGAACTACGAGATCTATGATTGAGAAATGCTTGCTATCATCAGAGCTCTTGAAGATTGGCGTCACTATCTAGAAGGATTACCCGCGCCCTTCGAGATCATCACAGATCATCAGAATCTGCAGTACTGGCGTACCGCTCAGGACCTGTCTAGACGACAAGCTCGGTGGTCCTTATACCTTAGCCGATTTGATTTCGTGTTGACCCACAAACCTGGAAAGACCCTTACTCAAGGTGACCCGCTGTCCAGAGTTAGAACCTTGGAAGTGCTAGATGCATCAGACAACAAAGAACAAGTTGTGCTGAAACCCGAATACTTCCAAACCATAGCTGCCTCAAGTACTCTAGAAACAGACCCATTGGAAGCTTGAATCAGAGACATCAGCCTTCGAGAAGCTGAGGTGGTTCAGGGATTAGCCAAGCTAAAGAAGGACGGACCCCGGAAGTTGACAGATGGTGGACTGGAGTGGGAAGAAGACAGCGGACTGGTGTACTACAAAGGAAAGCTGTACATTCCTAAAGATCGAGAAGTCCGAAAGGAGATTGTACGTTGATGCCACGATGCACTACCAGCAGGACATCCTGGCAAACACGCAACCCTGGAACTAGTAACACGGCACTATTGGTGGCCTCGTATGGCATCATTTGTAGAACAATACGTCCTCGGATGGGACAAATGTCAGCGAACCAAATCAGCACAGCACCCGGTTGCCCCAATACAGCCTATCGAAGTACCAGACGGACCTTGGCAGGTGGTTGGTGTAGACTTAGTCGGACCACTCCCACGCAGTAAAGGTTTTGACATGATTGCCGTGTACACAGACTTGTACAGCAAGCAAACACATGTAATTCCAACTCAGTCTACTGTCACAGCAGACGGTATAGCCGACCTTCACATCAGAGAGGTGTTCAGGCTCCACGGCATTCCCCGACAGTTTATATCCGATAGAGGACCCCAGTTTGCAGCTCGTGTCATGCAAGCGTTGTACAAACGGCTAGGCATCACTGGCGCCATGACTACCGCCTACCACCCTCAGGCCAATGGTCAAACAGAAAGAACAAATCAAGAGGTAGAAAAGATTCTACGACTCTTTGTTGACCAACGACAAGATGATTGGGCAGAATACATCCCAGTGGCTGAATCCGCCATCAACTCCCGGGTCAACTCATCTACTCAGCATTCTCCGTTTGAAGTCATGTACGGGTATCTACCGGACTTTACCATTCCCATTGGTCGTCAAAGTCGTATGCCAAATCTAGACGCACCCCTAGAAAAGCTCAGACAGGTTCGGGCAGAAGCCGAAGCTGCCTCGCATCTCTCTAAGGAAAAGATGGCCGAAGCTTCCGGATACACCCGTAGAGCCACTCCAGTATTCAAGGAAGGGGAACTTGTGTGGTTGTCTTCCAAGAACGTCAAAGTACATCAGCAGTCTGACAAGCTAGGGCCTAGACAGCTTGGTCCTTTCACAGTCCTTCAGAAGACCGGTGAACATACATATCGGATCAAACTCAAATCCGGATATTGTATTCACGACAACATCAACGTTGAACGGCTATCTCCGTATCGAGGAAACGAAGTAAACGGCCTCATACCAGAACCACCAGCACCGATCATAGTAGATGATCAACAAGTCCATGAAGTCGAGAAAATCCTAGACAGTCGGATGTATCGGAAGCAAATGCAGTACCTAGTCAAATGGAAAGGCTATGGAGAAGGCAATGTAACGTGGGAACCTGCAGTAAATCTGACCAATGCGAAAGAGAGCATTGCAGAGTTCCACGCCAGACACACCAACGCACCTCAGAAATTACCCAAAGCACTTTTTGACTCCATTCCTTGGAAACCGTCGGAAAACATCACAGAAGCTATTGCATCTGACCTCGAGTGGGCAGATGGTAGAGTCCCTGGTCTTAGTTCATCGAGGCGATGAATTTTAGGAGGGGGGTAATGACATGGATAGTCCAACAGAGACCGGATTTTTCCAACAATGTCACAAGTTTACAGCCTTAGGCGCCTATCTAGAGCGCTTATTTTCCGGCTAGGAGTGTTACCGGACCTAACCCTAACCCGGGTCACGTGACATCCTGCCTTATTTATCAATAGTCCAGACCCAAACCCTAGACTCAATCTGGAGCGGTTCCAGATCAACCTAGGCTATTGTTCTATTGTTCAACTTCCATTGATAGGGATTCCCCAGGGATTCCCCCAGTTCCTATTGACCTATTGTCTTCCGTCTATTGTCTTTTGTCTATTGTTAGGGATTCCCCAGGGATTCCCCCAGTTTCTATTGTTCTATTGTTCCTATTCTATTGTTCTATTGTTCTATTGTTCTAGCTCTATTGTTCTCTGTACCCTGGTCCTTGACAGTTACCCTGGTCCCTTATTGTTCTATTGTTACTCCAGCCCCACAGTTACTCCAGTCCCTAGTGTGGGAACTGGTGCACAGACCACCCAGACACAGTATATATAGTACCCCTTACCCTCCCTGGTTCTGCATCTTGACCTCTTCGTCATTTGAACTGCCAGGTGAGTTACTCAATGTAACCTAGTATAAGCTTGATATTGACTTCGTCATTTGCACTGCCAGTATCCGGCCTCTGAGCCTGCTTGCCTGCTTATCATCGACTTTGACCTTGTTGTCGTCGTTGGAGATCCACTTCCACTTCCTCTCCCCCTCTTCTCTGCCCTTGTTTAGGGTTTAGCAGTATAGCAGCAGTCGCTCCGCGACAGTTCCAGGTTGAGTAAGACCCTATATCCGTGGCTCAGAGTCATTATCTGGCTACGTTTTGTAGAGCACGTGCCTAGCTTATCAATCAGTAGCTGTCAAACAGTGTCACAGCATGCATGTTGGTGTTCTAGCCCATCAATACTGAGTGTCTCGTTGTCTGCCCACGTTCCTGCGTGTCTCCCTTTGCTTCTCCCATCAATACTGAGTGCTGTCCATCATTTCTTTGCTCCTCGCTGTCTGCCCGCCTTCCCACGTGCCTCCCCGTACCTCCCATCAAGACTGAGTGTCGGCCAGTCTTCCTGTGCGCCTCCCTCCCTCTCTTCCATCATTCCTCTGCTCCTCGCTGTCTGCCCGCCTTCCCACGTGCCTCCCCGTACCTCCCATCAAGACTGAGTGTCTGCTCAACTTTCTGTGTGCCTCTCGCCCTCCCTCCCATCATTCCTTTGTTCCTCGCCGTCTGCCCACCCTCCCACTTGTCTATCTGTGCCTCCCATTAAGACTGAGCGGTGCTCATCACTCCTTCCCCATTGTCTTCCTGATACCCTGCCCTTCATTGTATCATACTTCTATCAACACCCACCCACCAGTTGCAGCTTAGTGTACACATAGACATACTGTACTCACAGAATCACGAACTCAATGTTAAAGGTAAGCATATGTATTGCAAAATTGTGATATGACATGTATACAGGCACGTAAAAAAACTAAAGACTGAAAATAAGGTAATGAAACCATCCTAGCACAACGAGGGCAGTGACAGCAACAATGCAGACAGCAGAAATGACGGGGACGGAAACAACGAGGACAAAGACGGAGACGGGATGGCAACAAGGACAAGGGCGTGGGCAATGACAACAACGAGGATGGTGAAAGCGACGAGTACAAGAGCGAGGGCAGGAACAGCAACAAGGACGAGTGCAAGGAAAGTGTTACGAACGGTCTTCACACCCTATTATTTTTCTTTACTTCTTCGATTACCTTGATAACCAGTTATCTTCTTTACAATTGCCTTGACAATCCAACTCGTCTTTCCTCCATCATTCCCTGATCCACATTGCTCCCGTTCAACACGGACTATTATGTTATCAGTTGCCTTCTGATGTCCATTCAAACCTCAGACCTGACTCTGATTGGTTACCATTGCCTTGGTTCAACCCTCGGCCTTTCCATACCTCCGTTACCACTCCATCGGGTCCAACCCCGTCTATCCCCTGTTTTGGATCCAACTCTGTCTATCCCCTGTTTCGGGTTCAACCCCTTCTCTATTGATCTCTGCCTCATGTTTCCCCTTTCTATTGTTCCTTGTTTCCGCACCTTGACGGTCTCTTCTCTCATTGGCTTTCCAGAGTAGTGGCTGTTCTCTGTGTATTGTTCTTCCTTTCTGTTTCTCCTATTTGCTACCACTACCTCGGACTGGTCCAAAAGTAGTTAGGTCAATATGTATAAATAGCCGTTAGACATGGGGCTAGAACCTCAGTCTGTCCACTTTGTATCAATATTCCTTCCATCGAACCATCATCTGCTTGCCACTGTGCTTGACAGCAACCGCGCGGCCTAGACTATCATCAGACCTTGTGTGTAGCTACACCAAGGGGTTCTGACCTGACAACTTGTCCCTTGACGATAGTCGGTCTTAACATTTGGATAGACTCTTCTGGGTCTACCCCGCGCACCAAGAAGAACCACTCGATTGGCAACGACTGCGGTCTTGCTGCAATCCCTTGTCATCCTCGCTAGCCTTACCCTGGATGGGAAGCAGCAATTAGATACATCAGACATCAGAAGCATATGACAGTGGGAGCTGAAACATTCCTCCCCTGCTACGGAAAGCCGCACCTTTTCTACAAGAAGAAACGAGACATCTACCTTGACCAAGACGACGAGTGGGAACATTGTACAGCTGACATTTGTCCCAATCGTGAACTAGCAAAACAAACAGTAAGACCGCCACACCCAGACTTTGAAGTTGTGGACATTGCCCAAGTTGAACGACACTTGCGAGAAGCCAAAAGATGCGACAAGAGATGAGCAGAAGTACCATCTGCTAGTAACAAACCACCACTATTGTTGGAAGAACTTACGGTAGCACCAAAGCCAACAATGAGTACCCCTCAAGAAGCAATACAACCCGAAGGTACTGGGCAAACAGCAGGTACCCAAGCACCAGGGACTGAAAGAGAACAAAGGCCATTTACACCATTCACTACTCCTGACGACGACGAGTCTTCAGCCCCAGATCCACATCGACCCATCTTTCGACCCTATGATAGAGAAGGTCATGAGAAAAGGAAACAATCAGACTCTTTCGACCCCGAGTACCCCTTTGACAGATACTCCGACGCTCCAACCAATGACCGAGCACCACCTGAAAGCGAGTGGGAGAAGCTCAAACTCCGTGATCCCCAAGACTTTGATGGCAGGGCTGAGAAGTTTGACAAATGGTGGACCAACATGTTGATGTACATCAAGATGCAGCCCAAGCGATTTGCTCTAGCCGTACACAAGATTGTTTGCGTACTCAGCTACATGAATGGAGGAACGGCTGGACCGTGGGCTATGCTGAAGAAGAAACAATACCTGATGGAAGATTTCCCACACTGGGGAGAATTCTGCAATGAAGTGTTGATGTTCTTCCAGGATAAAGGACTTAGAGAACGAGCATTGGCCAAGCTTGAAAGAGCAAATCAAGGCTCGAGAACAGTCCAAGAATACAACAATGATTTTTCCGTATTGCTGGGACAATACGGCGAGAACCAAGACAAAACAGCGGTAATGGCTTGGTACAAGCGCGGACTCAAGTGGAGTCTCCTTAATGCCCTTCATAATCTACACCATCAACCGGAGAACCTCGGAGAAATGATGATAGAAGCGCTCCGGCTAGAAACAAACCGACAACTCCTGACGCTCAATCTGGCTGCTCGTAATGGCCGTGGCAGGAGTAAGGGGGGAAGTCAGTCTACTTGAACCCCCTACCCAACAACAACCAAGCCACCGCAAGAGTTATGAACGCAGCAGATCGTGAGCGTCACTTCAGAGACAACCTGTGCTTCAGGTGCCATCAGCCTGGTCACAAAGCTAACAATCTCTCCTTCCATCCTGACTATAGGCCAAACCCACGCACGCGACCTCGAGCGCAAAACCCGCCGCCTGCACTCCGAGCTGCAACAATGGTTGAAGGAGAAAGATCAGGCGCCAGCACTTTGAAAGCGAGAGGGGAGGAGGTTGGTCAGGAGGACACCGCAGGAGTTATACGTCGCACGCGTGGCAGCGTGGCGGGCGATTCAGGCGAGACGGTTGGAGCTCTCGAAGAGTTACATCGTCGACACGATGGAGGGGGGACCCTGCAAGTTCTGGGGTCCAGCCGAGCACAGGAACGGGGTCTTTATGACCAATCAGGAGGCGGAATGCATGAGGGAATGGAGAACCATTGCCTTCGCGGGCCCGGATATGATAGATTGGGCCAACGACTTGTACTGGATAAGTTGGGCAGCACACAAACGGGAGGATCTGGGGGTGACGCAGGAGGAAGTGGAGAGGTGGCTCAACTTAGAGTGGGTAGGGCCGCCCCTCTTCCGGGTCCAAGAATGGCAGGACGGAATACCAAAACTCGGCCAAATTTGGAAATGGTCTATAAGGCTGTAGCGGGGCTACCAGTTGAAGAGAGAGGCCTGTTTTTAGATGAACTTGAAGAAAGAGAGGGTTTTTAGTTTATCCTACACCCTCGACGTGTGTCAGGATCAAGGCGAACCGTGTAACGGCTAGTGACCTTTCAATATCATTTGCTGGCAAAATCACACACAATCACGAAATTGTCAAAGTTCAAGTCTTGGTTGATAGTGGTGCGACGCATTGCTTCATCCATGAAAAAGTCCTCAATCGTAACAAGTGGGAGGCAAACCCGTTACCAAAGCCGTTTGGAGTCCAGAACGTTGACGGTACCATCAACGTGGCAGGACGAATTACTCATGGCATATACCTGCCATTAGTGGTGGGACAAAGAGTCCACTATGAACTATTTTACGTAACCAACCTCGGTCGAGACGACATCATCCTAGGAATGACTTGGTTGAAGAAACACAATCCCTCGATAGACTGGAAGACCAAATGTATACAATTCAAAGATGGCAATAAGGTCCATTGTGAAGATCCCCTCACAATCAAGATCATTCAAGCAATCAAGCGAATGCAGCCGCCGGATAAACAGTTCACAACAGCCGACAAACCCACATCAACTTTATTGACAAAGAAACATTCATTCATGGTAGAAGAAGTCGAGGAAGTTGCGAACTACATCGGAGAGAAGCTTCCTTCAGACGCCGTTCACATCATGGAACCAATAGCCCAACCCCGAGAAGGAATTGTGGGGGTCCATAGTTATCCCACAATGCATAAGGAAGTACATGCAGATACGACACCCACTGCAGACTATATTACACCTTCAAAGATCTCGGTCACTCCAGAATGGGTAGCCGAACAGGAAGAGTCGCTCTATTGGGCCAAGGACTACCTATGGCACGAAGAGACCATTGATGAAGCAATAGCGGGAGGCAAAGATCTCATCTACATCCGGGTCAAACACAATGTGTCTCAACAAGTGGCCGAAGTGCAGCACAAGGAGAAAACGGAACAAACTATTGAAGACATTGTACCAGCTGAGTTCTTGGGATTCCAATTTGTGTTTGAGAAGCACGCATCAGAACGACTACCAGAACGAAAGAAATGGGATCACGCGATAGACCTTGTACCGTGAGCAGAAATGAAGAACTGTACAGTTTACCCGCTGTCACAACCAGAACAGGTCGAACTCAACAACTTCATTACGGAACACCTACGGAAAGGGTACATACGACCCTCGAAATCCCCAAAGGCTTCTCCATTCTTCTTTGTCAAAAAGAAGGATGGCTCATTACGACCAATACAAGACTACCGAATCCTGAACACCATGACAAAAAAGAACACATACCCACTACCGTTGATTCCGGAACTTATTGACAAACTCAAAGGAGCAAAGATATTCACCAAACTGGACGTGCAATGGGGATACAACAATGTACGCATCAAAGAGGGCGACGAGTGGAAGGCAGCATTCAAGACCAACCTCGACCTGTTCGAGCCAACAGTCATGTTCTTTGGACTTACCAACTCACCAGCAACGTTCCAATCCATGATGAATGAGATCTTTGCAGATCTTATTGACACAGGGCATGTAGTAGTTTACATGGACGACATCCTCATCTTTACTGAAGACCGGGCAACGCACGACATCCTCATCAAACAGGTGTTACAACGGCTGAAAGACAACGACCTGTTCCTGAAACCGGAGAAATGCATGTTCCGACAATCACGCATCGAATACCTCGGGCTCATTGTGTCTTACAACAACCTAGAGATGGACCCGGGTAAAGTCTCCGCGGTGGCCGATTGGCCAATACCCCGTAAAGTCAAAGAAGTCCTATCATTCCTTGGATTTGTCAGCTTCTATCGACGGTTTATCCCCAACTTTTCTGACATTGCGCAACCATTGTACCACCTGACCAAGAAAGCAACTGTATGGGACTGGACGGTGGCCTGTCAAACTGCCTTTGACAAATTGAAGAGAGTCTTCTGCAGTGCACCACTACTCAAGATGCCAGATGCAGGCAAACCATTTCAAGTGGAAACCGACGCATCTAGTTATGCAACAGGGGCGGTGCTATTCCAACAGGATGAAACAGGACATTGGCACCCCTGCGCATATCTTTCTCAGTCAATGACGGTAACCGAACGGAATTACGACATCTACAATAAGGAGCTCCTTGCCATCATGCGTGCATTAGAGCAGTGGCACCACTATTTGGAAGGGGCAACTTACGATTTCGACATCTACACCGACCATCAGAACCTTGCATATTTCAAAGAAGCACACAAATTGAACCGAAGACAAGCACATTGGGCATTGTATCTCTCAAGATTCCGATTCCGATTATTCCACCGGCCTGGAACTACAATGACGGTTCCTGATGCCCTTTCTAGACGTGTTGATCATGATCTAGGGGGGGGGGGGGTGATAATTCCGAGCAGATCCTGCTACCAGAGCATCTTTTTCATCTACGAGTCATAGATCAGGATCAACATGCAACAACCACCAATACTCCACTCCTTGACCGCATCAGACAGGTTGCTGAACTAGACGACCAAGTCAGCAATGCACTACAAACACTACTAGCCTCCAAAGGCAACAAGGCAGTAAAACGTGACCTAGAGGACTGGAAGGCAGAAGATGGTCTAGTTTACTACAAGGACAAGATCTACGTACCAAAAGACCAACAACTTCGACGAGACTTAGTAAAGTCATTCCATGACACTGTGGTCACAGGACACCCTGGATGATTCAAGACAATAGAACTCATTCAACGAACCTTCTGGTGGCCAGGCATGACTGTATTCATCAAGAACTACGTCACAGGGTGTGCCTCGTGTCAAAGCATTAAGATTCAGAACCAGCCCAAGAACATACCAATTCACCCAATTAGTTCTGAAAAGAGCTATCTACCGTTCCAAGTAGTTTCTGTTGATTTCATAGGAGATATACCAGCAAGTGACAAGTACAACACAATCATGGTGGTTGTGGACCAAGGATGCACCAAGTCAACGGTACTGATTCCATGCACCACCAACACGTCGGCCGAAGTAACAGCTGAACTATACATGCACAACGTGTGGCGACGCTTTGGCCTACCAGAGAAAGTCATTTCTGACCGAGGACCCCAGTTTGTTGCCAAATTCCAGGAAGAACTCTGCTCTAAGTTGGGCATCCAACAGAATATCAGCACAGCTTATTACCCCGAGACAGACGGCGAAACGGAACGTGTCAATCAGGAGTTAGAACAGTTATAATTCCTGAAGAATGAAGAAGAATTGTTCCAGTGTGCTCCAGCACATTGATGCCTTTTCAGATGTGACCTTTTTGTCCCCCAAAGTGTGGGAATTTGATGGCAGAATACAGACAATAACAGTGTCAATAACAAAACAATGAATCCAGCTGATGGCATCACACGCCCTTTATAACTTTGTATCAGGTCACTTTTGCAATCAAAATGCAGTTTTAGATTTATACGAACTGCATATGGGTACAGATTTGTACACATATTACACCATTGGATAGCCCTATCTTGTGGCAACATCCTGGTACAAACATCCTGTCAATTGAAGTGGGATTGAGCACATTATGGCCAGTCTACTGAAAATGGTCTTCCAGACTCAGATTCAAACTCCACTCCTGCTGGCAAATGATGTCAAATTTTGATCAGGTACATGTGCAGCAATCCACAGACATTGCTTGCTCTTAGAACAAGGAATACAATTGGAAGACATGCCACACATAGTATTGCCTCCGAGCAAGAATTACTAGTACTTTGGAAGCTGACTACAAATTCACAACCCCTGCATTCTTGGAAAATGTAAATTTTGGGCTGCATTAGTAGTGAGTACTGTATCTGATTGTGCCACAAAGTTTCACAACTGTTAGTTGCTCTCTAAGCAGGAGTTACAATCAGGACACAGCCTGTGGCAGTTGCAATGGGGGTGAGGCAGTTCAGACATCAACCCCAGTGAAAACTGCATATACCCGGACCAACTGAGATCTGCGTTTCACGTTTTGTATATATCAGTAGATCTCAGTGGGCGGACCCGGTAAATATTGCGTGATAAAACATCTATATCTGTTGCTATCGACTGTTATATACTAAGTGCTACTAAACCATATTTGCGTAATCTACTGACATCGGTCGTCTCCACCGCGAACCCAAGCACCACAGAATCAGTTGGTGACACTGGCCACGCCCGCGTGCTGCATGGCCTTCTTTTGTACACGTTGCTACGACAGAACATCAGTATAATGGTTCCTGCCAAGTTGTTATGTGTACACTCACCTGCTTTGAAGCGCGGCTCTGCCAAGTCTAGACGTGAAGAGTACAAAAGACAGTCAATGTCATAGCCGCAGCTGCCTTCATGATAGGTACACACCTTCTTAAAGTCAATATCATTTGCGGTGCCATCTTTCTAGTATACCTCGAAGTCTTTCTCTAGGCTGCTAGGGTTCTTGTTATACCACTCTTGGCGGCAAAGAGTCCTGAGATCATAGGTATCAGTGTCATATGTCACTAGACTTATACTGAAAACATACTTAGCAGTTATGCAGTCAGGATTCTTCCCACCGTTCGAGTTTGTGGTTTGTGTTACAAACGGTCTTCACACCCTATTATTTTCCTTTACTTCTTCGATTACCTTGATAACCAGTTATCTTCTTTACAATTGCCTTGATGATCCAACTCGTCTTTCCTCCATCATTCCCTGATCCACATTGCTCCCGTTCAACACGGACTATTATGTTATCAGTTGCCTTCTGATGTCC
Source organism: Cytidiella melzeri (assembly GCA_022592445.1). Classification (NCBI taxonomy): domain Eukaryota; kingdom Fungi; phylum Basidiomycota; class Agaricomycetes; order Polyporales; family Irpicaceae; genus Cytidiella; species Cytidiella melzeri. The sequence goes on along the minus strand of JABYQR010000551.1, from coordinate 9,627 downwards.
ATTCAAACCTCGGACCTGACTCTGATTGGTTACCATTGCCTTGGTTCAACCCTCGGCCTTTCCATACCTCCGTTACCACTCCATCGGGTCCAACCCCGTCTATCCCCTGCCCCGGATCCAACTCCGTCTATCCCCTGTTTCGGGTTCAACCCCTTCTCTATTGATCTCTGCCTCGTGTTTCCCCTTTCTATTGTTCCTTGTTTCCGCACCTTGACGGTCTTTTCTCTCATTGGCTTTCCAGAGTAGTGGTTATTCTCTCTGTATTGTTCTTCCTTTCTGTTTCTCCGATTCGTTACCACTACCTCGGACTGGTTCAAAAGTAGTTAGGTCAACATGTATAAATAGCCGCTAGACATGGGGGCTAGAACCTCAGTCTATCCACTTCGTATCAATATTCCTTCTATCGAACCATCATCTGTCTGCCACTGTGCTTGACAGCGACCGCGCGGCCTAGACCAATCAGACCTTGAGTGTAGCTACACCAAGGGGTTCTGACCTGACAACTTGTCCCTTGACGATAGTCGGTCTTAACAGTTTGATCAGTCGTATCAAGGCCTTGCTTCGGGCTACAAAAGAAAGATTAGAGCAAGCATTGCGTGGTACGCAGCATTAAGACATACTCTGCACTGACCCTCTCGTCCTCATGCATCTCACCGCGCATGTCGGGCGTAGTAAGTGTCGTGCCATGGAGTTGAGTCGTTGTCGTGTCATGGGAGTCTTCGCTGGTCACGCCAATGCTGTTGCAGTTCACATGAGCAGTGTCTCGCCGTGACGTAGAGCAGGTGCAGTATTCATACGTACTCTGCGCTAGCCCTCTCGTCCTCACGGCTCACGTCGGCTGTAGTAGGTGTTTCGCTGTGGGAGGTTTGGTCGGTTGCACCAATGCTGTCATGATTCACGTTAGCAGGTGTCTCGCTGTCGAGTAGAGTAGGTACGGCATTGGTACTTACTCTGATCTAACCCTCCCGTCATCCTCACCGCTCACACCAGCTGTCGTAGGCGTCACATTGTGGGAGTCTTGGTTCGTGTTAGCAGGTGTCGAGCCATGGGGTATAGAACACATTGCGTTGCGGGGTAGAGCAGGCGCCACGTCGTGGGATTCTTGGTTGGTGGGAGCAGTACCAGCTGCGCTACTATGGTGCAGTACGGGCGTAAAGCGTACCCCAGATCTGTAGCACAATGATTAGTACACAGCACCACAAAAGCACCGTACTCACAGTGCACTGATAACTCTTAGGTTTCTTGCTTGCGGCAGCCAATGGCGCCTCGTGAGCCGGCACAGAGCGTTTCTGTGAGGTCACCGTCCCAACACTATTACCAGTAGCCTGTGGATAGGCACTATGAGCGCGTGATCGGTCGAGGTCTTGCTTTTGAGTGGCGCATTCTTCTTTGCGATTCTTGTACCAAGTTGGATAGTGCTGGACAAGGTAAGCTCGCAGTTTCCAGTCAGCGTCACATAACCTCAACTCGGGGAACCGAGGGTACAGATTTATTGCAACAAAGTTGAACGTCTTTGTTGTGCTATCGCGAGACCAGTGCTCGATGACAACCCCAAACTCATGTGGGCGTCTCAACATGTCACTGTAGCATAGCTCAGCGAACTCGTTGAGCTCATTGCGCTTTGCAGTAGAAAGCGTAACACTTTCTTCGTCTTCCAAGAAATCGAAGGTCTTCGGTTTTGCCCCCCCGAGGTTGACCCTATCTGGCCCATTGAGCGCTTTTAGCCAAACGTGCTTGTCCCAGTAGACGACATTCTTGTTCCTTGGCAGCTGCGGATACAGCAAATAGATGCTGTTGGGAATCGAGCCTGAGCACGGCATGTGCTGTGAAGGCTCTCCTGTAGTGTTCCTGTGCGCCATCAGTTAATATGCCACTATACTCCACACATGCTCACTTTGGTCCTGCTCCATCAGAATGAGCGTGCTTGAGATGCGCTTGCACTTTTGCGATTTCCTTTTCTACGCGTGCTAGGGCATTAGTCATGTTGGTGCTTGTGCTTCTATGCAATGAGGATGTGATCAGACAATTGTACGTCCGAAAGGAAACTCATACGTACGTATTCTCATGCTCCCGTTGCAACCTCCGTAGTTCCTTGAACATCTTTCTGTATGTTACGTTGGCGCCGAGCAACATGTGATGCGTTGCGCCTGCGAGAATGTGGTGGACTTGAGGCCGCGAGGTCTTGTTGCATGCCATAGACGGGACAAACTTCAGATGAGAGCTGAGGATAACATTGACAACAACTACGCGCACCTGGCCGCTAAAACACGTGAAGCTGCCGTGGTTGAGTTGGTCAGGCAAGAAATTCACGTCGGAGGCTTGTGAAAAAGTGTTCAACGACTCGGTTAGGACACCTGGTGTGGACACATCGAACAGCGACATGTCGAGAAAATTGTCGTTGTATGAGGTGTCATGCAGAGGAGTCCGCGAAGGGGTTGGCGTGGCTAACACCGCAGCTTCGAGTTCAGACATGTTCGCGTACATGCCAGTTGGCGAACAGGCTGGCGGAGACCTCTCGCGACGTGGTGGTGGACAAGAGACAAAACCCAACGTTTGGGGAGTGTCGGGGTCGGGTAAGCTGGGGAGATCACGTTACAAGGCAGCGGAAGTATATCAGAGTCGATCTCAGTAGGTTTTTCATATGCTGACTTTGACACTTATCTCGACTGCTTCACACTGCTTGGACAGGTGTACGCATCACAATGCCGCCATCCAACTCAAGCCTGTCGGACGAGCGCAAAGCCGACATGACAGTCCGCATCGCACATGACAGGGGCAGCGTGGGCGCTCCGATGGCGATTGTGCTCATAGCATCCCAAGGTAGAGCGACTGTGAGTCTGTACATGATTTATTAGTATCTATCTCAATCATTGAGAATGCGCAGACGTACCTGATAGAGGTGTCAAGCAACGGAACACCGCGCGCCTCTAGTATTGCGGTTGAGCAACCACCGAGTCAATCTCCCGTTAGGGAGATTGATGCGCAGGTGCCTGCGCTAGGTGGAGGAGACTATAAGCTACATGGTCCGTCTTTGAGTTCATCTCTGCCAGTGGCAGAAGCCGCAGGAGGTGGTGTCGATTGCACTACGAGAGCCAAATGACGGCGCTCCGAGTCACTAGTATCAGTATCTACCAACGAAGAATATGATGGCAGCTCACCAAAGCGAGCTAGACAAGCCTCACGCATTCACAGTGGTACCTCCAATTTACGCAATGCAGGTCCTAGTAGGCCTTTGATGGTTATGGAGTCAGACACCAACAGCGCCGCCGTGGCTGGCTCACGCAGCAATCTTCTGACCAGCCATCCTTGCGCCGTCCAGACGTGGACATTCAGCCTCGTTCAAGGTGAATGGAAGAGAGATATGAAGTAGTGTGCACGAGAGGTGAGTTTCCTTGAAATAACGTGCAAGCAATTCATGCTCACCCGTGAGATTGAACTAATAGTTTGCCGAACGCGAGGGTCTGGCTCATGAGAACGGACAAGAGGAAGAATCACCAGTAACAAGTTAGGAATATGTTCTCCTTGCATGTACTGATAAGTTTTGTGTGCTTTGTAGCAGAAAATGGCAGTCGTCCTGTGCGAATCACTTCTTCGGTGGTGAGAGTATGCGTGACGTGACTGTCACAACATGTATGTAAGTTCGACAACACAGCCGTCGTCACTACCACCACTACTATCGCTTCAGCCCAACAGTTCACCGCTACTTGAGTAGGTTTGAGGATGCTGAGTCTGAGTTACATAGCACGGCCTCATCCTCAACTCCGAACTAGCACGCGGAGAGCTTGTCGCTTGAAGCTTCCACATCACACACTCTCTCCCGCCTGTTCGAACCTTTCGATAGCAGTTGCCACGCACAACCGAGCTTGTGCACTTGCTCTCTGCGCACAGTATGTCTGCTCAGTACGAGGTCAATACTAACGTTGTGGTACGTCAATTCCTCGTACCGTTCGAATTCTTTCATTCATGTTTACTGTGGTACTTCGATTCTACTCCTAGCGTCTTCAACACCCAGTTCTTCGTCGAGGTGAGCATCAACTTCAACTACTATAGCCTCAGTCAGAGCATGTGTCATCCTCAAGCTGAACCAGCACGCGGGGAGCTCACCGCTTGACACATACACCTAGGTGCTGGTAGATGACCACGACAGTGACAGTCACGACAACGACTGCAACGTCACCCAGAGCATCCGCGCCAATTCTCAGCAACTTCATCGTAACCAGCACACGTTGCAAACAGCCTGGCTCCGCGCTCTTCAAGCACGTATCCTCCCTCGCCAATGCCATTGTCCACCGTCATCGACCGCACCACGCCTCTTGCCTCCACCATCAAGTTTGTGTATGACACTATATGCAACAATGACATGCATTGCGCAGCGCACAACATCCTCGCGTCGGGAGGCACGTTCATTGTCGTCCGGGAGCCTGAGTTCAAGAGTGGGGCAATTAGGGTGAGTAGCTTGCATTCGGGATCTTGACGAGGAATGCTTGCTGACATGGTGGGTTCGATGCCTTACAGCCCAACAAGGGCAAGATCCTCCCAAATAGTCTCGCTGGTATTCCGGGCGGTCTGGAGAAATTGAAGGCTGGTCAAGTCAGCGCGACGAAGCTTGTCGCTCAGCCATGGGAAACTTAGTGAGACGTGTACGGTACGTACGGAGATTTGTGCTACCGCTGCCCATCTCACGCTGCACTACGAGGGGAGTATCACACCAGACGAGGACGCTGAACTGCCTGCACAAACGGGCACAAGAAGAACAAGATCCTCTGTGTCTGCGCTGTACTCAGCCAATTTCTTTTACCTGTACAGACGATTACCCCGGCAACCGTGACCACGCCGCCCTCGTTATGATGACCACGACCTAGCTTATTTGCAGACCACAGCAGCGACGACATTGACAAGTGGGAATGACAACATCGAACGCGCTTGCACGGTCTTTTGTGTGGTGCGCTTTGAAACGAGGAGGAGATGAGACCATGTCACCACACGCCTGTTGTGTTGTGATACTGTCGCTCTGGGTTAGTGTCAATGTCTGGACACATGTGTAACTTTGTAGCTCATTGCGAGATGTAGGAAAGCTGTATTCTTAATACAAGTCCGCCACATGTTGTAAAGTAGTATATACAACATACAACTATCCATCATCATTGCCACCATCATCAGCACCATTGTTGACCTCGTCTCCGTTAGGAGCACCCGCCATACTGCTCAGTTTCTGACCCAAGTGAGGAACCATATACCACCGCCCTCGCAGCCGGTTTCTGAGCTCAGGATCTTCAATTATATCAACTGAATGAGGCACCATACCAACAGCAGCAATGATATTCTTTGCACTTGTCAAAGCGAGATTGTATTGCTGATTATCGGACATCAGATCTATGGACAATATAGATTAGATATGTAGATAGATAAGATCAGATAGTACATAGCATATGATTCCACCATCCTTATGATCACACACAATGCGATACTTGCACCATATGACATCGTGTTCCAGTAGTTTCCATGACTGAATAGCAGAAGTACCATGAGGCTTCTGCATGACTCATATTTCATATACCAAATGTATTGAGCTTACTAAAGGCTCAGTCAGCACCATTCAGTTATGTAGGATGCTCAGTCATCGCTTACATTCTCTATTCAGTAGTATTAGCAAGCAGGACTGTGCATTACCAATCATTACTCATAGGATTACCAATCCTTACCAATCCTTACTCATATGACTTTACTGTAGCATTAGTAATCTAGTTACAGACATGTATATATACCACTCATAGAGAGCAGAGAAAGAATAAGACACTTACTCCCAGAGTTAGTTGACTCTCCTAGTCATCCCCTACACTCGTAACTTTCAAACAGGTTATGAGCCCCGGCTTCTAACTCTTCTTACCACTCCTCTACTCTGAAACCATCCTCAAGCTCGACACTACACAACTGTTACTTCGTGAGTAACATTTCTTTCTACACATTGTAGGCCACTTTGTAGTAGAAGACCCAGTTGTAGTAGACTAAGCCTCGCCTCTCCTCGCCCATTATTCCCATAACTATTTTCTACAGAATTGCCCCTGCTTTCTTACCCCTGGAACACGCGCACAGTCACATCCAATCGGTAGCCTACACCTCACAAGTGTTCTTGGCTTGTGATTCACTATCAGAATCACGCACCTACTCGGACAAAGCCCAATAAGGTGGCGTCCAGAGGTGATCGAAAGGGTCTTTTGTCTTAGACAATTGGGAGGCTGTGAAAAGCGGTGAAAGGAGGAAAGTAGGCGTCACCTTGAGCTCGTGACTCAGGGGACTAAAAGGGAGCTGTATACAACGCACAGTTACACCCTTGGCATTCCCAATTCGTCGGTTTTTGTAGAATTTAGTAGAGGCTTATGTCGAACTTTGTTACTTTTGGTTTCACGGAGATTTTGTCTCCTGCACATTTGCATATTAGTTACGCGCGCTCTATTTGTTTCACCATTCCTTATCGTTCGGTTGAAGTCGAATTTGGGGATAATTTCCGTGAAGAATCTCTTGTGCAAGAGTTTTTCTCACAGTTTATTCCTTTCACAGAAATTCCTCGTACACTTCCGAGAATTATTTTCTGGATCGACACCGACAACCGACAAGCACTTCGACCCGCATTCCATTTCACCCACAATTCTAAACATGCCCGCCCGTCGTACCAATGCTATCTTCGAAAGGGCTGAACAGCGTTCCAGGAACTGGGAACAGTTTTTGGAAAGACGTACTGAGCGAGTTCGCCTGGCCGGAGGTAACACTCTGCAAATTCGACAAATCGAACCGAACCAGCTAAGGTTGATTATGATCGTGTAGAATCTACAACGGACCATCACCATCACACATTCTTTCTCAGTACCATCCCGAACCATCAATGGAATACCGAGGCTAGAGAAGCTCGCCGCGCCGATCGAGAGGGGGGAAATTCGCAAAGCGCACGGTCTAACAATTGTCACGCTCCTCCTGCCACCTTCACCGCAAATCCCTTCGCCCCGTCCGCGTCCACAGGAAGCGGTGAACCGTATCATCAACAACATCTGCACCTCCGTTCACGCAGACATGCGTCGAAGGGGGGACAATACTCCTCCTCTTGCAGAGCTCTACGACGAGCAGCAACGCCGCCAGACCACCTCTCAGCCACAAAGACAGCCGACTGCACCTCGTGGACGAGGTTTCCGCACAAACCACCGCGGACGAGTTCAATTCGAACTGGAGCAAGCCCGTGCCACCCGTCGCAGGAACGGAGCCAGTCTCCACTTCCTCGTCAACCACCTCGACCACGCACTCCCGCCGTACCCGTTAACGTCGAACAAGATGTACCTATGGTTCCGCCGTCACCAGTCACCTCGAGCACCACCATCATCAACGAGCCCGTCGAAACCATTGTAGAGTTCTTTGGGGAAGAGCGCCCTGTCGCTCCAACCACTGAGCTTCATGATGCGAGCTCATACTGCTTCAAGTGGGATGAATTGACCGGGACTGCGTTGCAAAACGCACAGGACGTCGCCAACAAGATCTGGGATGGCAAGTTCACCAACGCCGAGCCACACATCATGGATGCCATGTCTTTCATCACAGACAATGGTGTGGTGCTCAAGTCGAACATCGAAGGAGGAGGCTGTTGCCTGTTCTTTGCGCTTGAAGAAGAACAAATTGAGTCGTACAAATTCATTGCAGCATCAGCTTGTGTTGTGATTATGATGCGACACGGTTTTGTCTGGTACCGCACGGATGGGGAACGGGAGCCATTCCAGCTCCAACACGGTGACTTCCACACTGCTATGCAGGTCGTCCAAGGCAACGACAAGTTCAGCGAGCGAAAGCTTGTTCAAATCATCGCCTGGCGCCTCAAGCAGAACGACGACTGAACCACAATGTCCAAAGAGGTCAAGGACCAAATTCGAGACTGGTCACAGCCAGCTGAGAAGGACAGATTGTCGAGCAGCCGACTGAGGAGAATGAGCTTCTCCAGATGTTGGACAGGATGGTAGCTAGAAATAGCGAGTAAACGGGCGACTGAAACTTGAGCAATTCCGCACATGTAACATATAAAATATTGCGATGTGTATTTGTACATTTGTACACGGTCACTTTCAACAAGTTTCTGTAGTTGTACTTGTAGTACTTTTGTACCACCTTTCCTTGTCTCTGCCGTCTTGTGAATCGTTAGTAACGCGTCTTATGTTTCCTGTAGATAAACTTGTAAAAATCTGGCACCGCGTTGTAAACAACAATATCACTTCTTCGATACCACAAACAAGTGCGACACATCTTTTGCCTTCTCTGAACGATATCTCTCGTCTTGTGTCACTCAACCTTGTCCATATCGTCTATTTGGACAAGACAGAGCTGATTACTTTGAAGACACCGATCCAGTTGCTGTATACTCTGAAGGACGATATATCGTTCCTAACGACGAACAGCTCGGTGAAATCAATCCAGAGAATATCGGAGAAGAACCGCATCTTGATTGGGATCTTATTGTTGACAACACTTCAACTCCATCCTCACCATCTCCGGAACCTCAAACCAGAGAAGAAGAATCTATATCCGCGATCACAGCAGTTGCAGTTTCATCAGCGTCTACGTTAATCGAATCTCCGCCACGTCGATCAAAGGTAGACATACCAGACACGATCGAATCTGCATCAGAATCTGATTCTGAAGTAGAACATCTTCTAGACGAAGATAGTGACGTTGAGGACAACGCTCTTGAACCGCTTCTACCAGAAATACCTCTGTTGATCAACGAATACTATAGTAGATTTCACGGAGAGGAGTTTGATATTGTATACTTCTTCTTACCATGAGTTCCGACGAAATCCAGAAGCTAGCTAAGGATGACAAACCAGTTCTTAAAGGCAATAACTATCAAGAATGGAGGATGGCTATGCAGGCCACTCTGATGTTCATTGATGGTTGGGACATTGTCACCGGAGCTAGCACGGAACCAGGCTCTCCTGCTGATGCAGCAGTGATTGCTAAATGGAAGACGTTGAATATACGAGCGGCTGGATACCTCTTGTCAAAGATTTCTTTCGATATTATCAAGTCCAAACTTGACGACGACAACATCACTGATGCAAAGTACATCTGGGACACCATGAAGAAAGAGTACGAAAAGTCCAACGTACTCGAGAGCATGGTCGCGTTCAAGAAATTGAACAACCTGGTCTTTGATGAAAATGAAGAAATACGTCCTCAGATCGAAAAGTACCAGACCATGATCAAAGATGTCACTACTGCTGGTCTCACTCTTGACGACAAAATGAAGGCTTTCCTGTTGCTGGGAAAACTTCCTCCTTCATATGATCTTGCTTTATCCGCATACATCAGCACTATCGATGACCTGAAGAACTTGACCTTGAGTAACATCATTCCTAAGATTGAAGCGAGGAAACTAGGCGTCTTTCTAACGAAGTAGGCACCTCTGGATCAAGGTAACTCAGTCAAGCGATTCAATAAAGGTTCAAAGAGATGTGACAGATGTGGCAAGACCAATCACTCTACCGAGGAGCACTGGGACACTAAACCATCCAATAACAATACTTGGAAGAACAAGTCGTCTGGAGCGCAGAACAATCAGCAGCAGAACAAGAAGAAACAGGACAACAAGAATGG
>JABYQR010000550.1:0-20877 GCA_022592445.1 Cytidiella melzeri | reverse complement strand
AATGTCCAACAAGAGGTTGAGGAACTGGGGCCAAGTAGTTGGAATTTGATTTTCATCTTTTCCAATCATGACCAGCCGCATGTCCTTCTCAATGACGTGCTTGAGCTTATGAATAAGCAAGTCGTCTTCGTATCCAGAAAGCCTGCCAAGCGTACGGAAGCGTTCCGCGTACTTGACGAAGTTCTTGTGCGCTAGATCCGTGTTGTTAAACAAGGCGTTAAGCTCCTTTCGAGCGCCCTCCTTGTCGTCCCGTTGACCGTATTGTACCTTGAGCTCATTTTCGAACTCTTCCCACGTTCCGATCGTCTGACCCTTTGTGAGCTTCTTGATCCACGGCTCCATGTATTGAGCCGCCGCGCCTGAGAGCCGGTTCATCGCGACGGCAATACGTTGCCTGTCAGTAGCAACGTTCTCATGGACAAGCCACAGAGAGATCTTGTTCAACCACTCGTTGAACTTGACCTTGCCGTCAGTACCGTTGAACTCTGGTGGTTCGCCAATCTTAGGCTGGCGCGAGGATCCTCCTTGTCCTTGAGACAAGGGAAGCTGATTAATCTGGTTGACCACGTTTGTGATCGTTGTTTTGACCATATCCAGGTCAGTGTCCATCCGCTGGACTTGGGTGTCAGCAGCGGACTGCGAATATAGGTCTTGAGCGACCTTATCCACGTATTCCTGGAGGTTATCCTCCAGGAGGGACAGCTGGTTGTTCCAGATAAGAACCATCTGATTCATCATGTTGTGAACAATGGCAGCAGTTGCTCCACCTTCAACCGTACGAGTAAAAGCCCTTTGGGCCGTGTTCAGGTTGTGGAAAATATGCTGCTCAAAGTTTTCCACCGAAGGGTTGTAAACGATGGGAGTGATTTTCCCGAAAGGGACAGAATGGGTAAGGTTGGCGGCAGCGGAGGCAGCGTTGGATCCGGCGTTGGATTGAGTAGCCATTGCTTCTAATTTCTTAGTTAGCAAAGGATAAGCGAAATACTATTTCTAGTATAAGAAGAAGAGAAACACCACTTTTCACACATTGAACTCTTGTCAGAGTTGTTTTCACATATTAAATCCTTTTCAGGAAGTTGTCACCGAGTAAAATGAGGCTTGTCAGCCCATACATTTTATTCCATTTCCGCATATACAAAGGCGTTCATATCGAACAGTCCTTCTAGTAGCTCTAAGATGTAACCCCATCTCCGATGTATATCCACAAAACTAATCCTTCCTAAACTCTTCAAGTCCTTTTTCAACATCCTCCATTCCCTATTCGTCATCTTGTCCGTGTGATTCTCCTTGAACCACTGTTCGACCATGAAGACACGACCAATCAGCAACTGGGCTTTCTCCCTGCGAATGTTGAGCTGGTGGTTAGACGATTGCCCACCACTCGAGAAAGAGGCGTCCAGCTTCTTGAGCACGGGTTCAAGCCTTTGACAGGCTGCTGTGATCATCGGTTCGAACTCCTCTTGACGAAGTATTAACTTCGTTTTACGGAAGTGGAGAGAAGCGGGGAGCGGAGTGGAAGTGGGGATGTAAGCGCGTTGGTTGCGCTCCTCGATACGCTGAAGGAGAGTAAGCTTTTCAGCTTTCTCCTTCTCTTGCTTCTCGATACGATCAAGAAGGCTGAGTTGAGACATGAGATGAGAGACCTGACTCATGCGAGCCTGGTTCTCCTCATGCTCTATGGTGGTGCGAGCCTGCTCCTCGAGGTCAATCCTCTTGATGAGGGGCTTGTTATCGGGGTACTTGAGCCAGCGAGGCTTGCCAGCGTCCTTGAACTTGTCAAGAGTCTCCTTGGAGACTGAGAGGCGTTCTTGAAGTCCGGTGACTTCGTTGCGGACAGGGATAGAGTAGGGGGCCTTGCGACCAGACTTAGCAGCAATGAAGCGAGAAATCGGCATGGTGACTGTGTGTGACAATGCGTGATGAGCTTGACAGCTCAGTGATGTGCGGAACAAATCTCCATAAAGGAGAGGTCCTGTGTGTGCGTGGGGTAGTGCCGGCGTCGGCCTGGATTCTCTCTCCAGGTCCGGTGGTGTATAGGATCTCCGTCACGGTTCCACCCGTGCGGCAAATGGTTGGCGGATCAGTATTACACTGACCCTAAGTCCGGCCAGAACAAGTTACCCGTCTACGTGCCTTGGCACTCATGGGTTTCTAGTCCTGTTGTCTAGCTCTTATAACGAGCTGTCTGACACCAGACTCCACTATCGCCTGTGGGGAGGCACACTTTCATCATGTTGGCATAATGCCAACCCCTGCTCTGATCAGCTCTAAGAGCGTCGGGCGAGAGGGTGATTCAAGTTGTGCACATCAAGGCAAGGCCTGGACACGACTACCACTTAGAGCCTATGGTCCGGCTACCTCTATTTCTAGAGGGTTTGTAGAGGGGCCCACGCACAGGCACAAGACCTAGAAGAAAGGGGAAAGAAACCTCCAGCACGTCCAAAGACGTGAGGGAGTAGGGGCAGTCTTATTCAAATGTAACAGTTAAGGTTACACTCACCAGATAGGTTGTTAAACTTGAAGGGGTAGAGTGAGATAGAGTGTAAGAGGTGTGGTGAGCGAAGTACTGGAGAGTACAAGGTAGTCCTTTATCAACAGAGTGAATAAGACTGAGGGGATATGCCCTCAGGAGTGCCTCTATATATACATGAAGGGGAGGACCCCAGGTACTACCCTAAGACCCCTAATACCTACATGAGTAAGCGAAGTAATCTACCTTACTAAGCATGCCCTATGCCCTAGTGGTGCCACTTCAATAATCAACCAATAGCAATTGTCCTCATGACCTGACCCCATGACCCAGCTCCAAGGCTAGACTTGTTCTAGCTTGTTCTAAGACAAGGCTAGACTTTTCCAGAAGGTTCTAAGAACTATGACATCATCTAATGGAATGTTCTATACTATGACATCATAGTTCCAGCAAGTTCCACAAGGTTCCAGAGAGTTCTATCATGTGATACACATATAAGGAAAGGAGCGCATCAGCGCATCAGAGACAGGAGGCGCATCAGCGCATCAATTGATAGGCACTGAGAATAAGCGCCGGAATAGGCGCCTGATAAGCGCCAGATAAGCGCCAGATAAGCGCCTAAATAGACGCCGGATAAGCGCTGGATAAGCGCTTGACAAGCGCTTAAATATTCCCAATAATACCGTTGCCTGGTAAGGCAAGTCTTGTAGAAACATTGAAAATCTGTGACACAACCCAGACAACCCTCACATCCACTGGATTGACTTAGACAATCCAGCAGACCCAGAAATAGCAGAAATAATTGCTGAACTTTCTGGAAAGGAAGATGAGGGCTTTGAAGACAGCTTTGACGAACAGGAATCAGTCAATTGGAAGCCATTAGTACCAAAACATCTATGGGAATTGGTTGACGTCTTTCCAAAGAAAAAGTCAGAACGCATGCCGTTACGCAAACCGTACGATCACGCGATTGAATTTGAGGAAGGTGCCTCCTTTCCCAAAGCGGCTAAACTATACCCACTGTCTCCAATGGAAAAGAATTCTCTAGATCAATGGATTGAAGAGGAACTCCAAAAAGGTTACATCTGCAAATCAAAGAGTCCAATTGCAGCACCGGTGTTCTTTGTCAAGGAGAAAGATGGCTTGTTGCACCTTGTGCAAGACTACTGAAAACTGAACAACATCACGGTGAAAGGTTGGTACCCCATACCTCGCATCAATGATTTAATCAATTTGTTAAGCAAGGCTAAGGTCTTCTCAAAGAGTGATCTTGGATGGGGTTACAAAAAATCTTGCATCCGAAAGGGTGACAAATGGAAGACAGTGTTCATCACACACTGTGGCCTTTTTGAAGCCAAGGTAATGTATCTTGGTTTCAGCAACGCACCTGCAACATTCCAAGTCATGATGAATGAAATTCTGAGTGATTTGATTTTGGAAGGACATGTTATGGTGTATCTCCACAGCATCCTCATCTTCACAGAAGACAAGAAGGAACACAGTTTGTCACACAGGAAGTGCTCAAGCGCCTACACAAGAACGATTTTGCCAAACCAGAAAAATGCTTTTAAAAAATATCACATTGAGTACCTAGGCATGATCCTTTCTCATGAACACATCGAGATGGATCCAGCCAAACTAGCCGGAGTTACTGAGTGGCTGCGACCTGAAAAGGTTAAGCAAGTCCAAGCCTTCTCAGGCTTCCCCAACTTCCATTGGCGTTTCATCAAGGAATTTGCTAAACATGCGAAACCGCTCACTATTCTGACAAAGAAGGACCAATCCTGGATCTGGAAAGATGCTCAGGAGCAGACCTTCCAAAGTCTGAAAAAGGCTTTTACGTCAGCACCCATTCTGAGGATACCAGATGATGCAAACCCTTTCTGTCTTAAAAAGGCGCTAGCAACTTTGCTACAGGAGTGGTATTATCTCAAATGGACCCAGCTGACAAGCTGTGGCATCCAGTAGCCTTCTACTCTAAATCACTCAACGTCCATGAACGTAACTATGAGTATACAATAAAGAGTTGTTGGCTATTTTCTGCGCCCTGGAAGAGTATTGTCAACATCTGGAGGGACATCTGATTACCATAGAAATATGGTCGGATCACCAAAACCTGACATATTCCAGAAAATGCTCAGAAGCTGACTCAGAGACAAGCGCAATGGGTGTTATACCTCACGCAATTCAATTTTGTGCTCCGGCACAAACCCGGAAAGACCATGCTTACTGTAGATCCTCTTTCCAGGAGGCCAGATCATGAAGAGGGGGTAAATTCCGATAACAAGGACAAAAGTTTCCTCAAACCCGATTTTTTGCCATCTCTGCTATTGAAAACTCTCATGACCTGCCCATGAACAATGATGAAATCCTAAGACAGGTCAAGGAAGCACTCTGTTAAGAACTGATACGGGATCGGCGTTGTTGCAAAGTCCGATGCTGCTAATTGGGTCGGCGATTGGAGCAGGCGACAGGGGGAGCTGTAAGAGCCAATCGGCTTCAACTGAGTAAGTTGTGCCTCTCGTGAATCCTCGGTGACTCAGATTTGGACTTAGCAAGATCAAGGGTTCGGCCCCGGAGACTCGGGGTCGGTGAAGACGAAGTCGGAGGAAGAGTGTCAGAACAGAAGTCGGGCAACAACGAGTAAGACGACTTCAGCAAGTGAAGTCGAATGAAGAGGTAGGAATAGGATGGGGATCTTATTCGATATTCGAACTTAAACTTCTACTGTACAAGTTGTATCTACTTATATACTACTAGAAGTTGTAAGTCCAATAAGTATACATGTGAAACTGAGAGATAAGGGAAGAGTGATCAAGCGAGGTAATCGGAGCCGGAGGGAAATCGGAGAAAGGTAACAAAGGGAATAGCTGTAAGTAATAGGACTGGTGATGTGTCGAGCATGAGGAGGACCGGAGTATAGTCAGAGATGTGATATGTAGCTGTAAGTAATAGGACCGGTGATGTGTCAAGCATGAGGAGGATCGGAGTATAGTCGGATATGTGATATGTGACATGCAGACGTGTGCCTGTGGAGATAAGGAAACCCAATGTTTGGTACCGATCATGTGATCCAATCGGACCGTAATACACTCATGAAACACAAAGTTACCAAGAACTATCAGCAGTTACTTGACTCTGGTCCTAGGAAGTTTAAGAAATCACTAGAGGAATAGGATTTTGAGAACAGATTACTCCTATACCGTGGAAAAGTCTACATCCCCAAAGATCAGAAAATAGATCTGAGACGCCAAATCATCCAGATGCATCACGATCTACCTTCTGCTGGACATCCTGGCAGATGGAAAACGTACGAACTGATCTCGAGAAACTACTACCACTGTTGTCAAGAAATACGTGACAGGCTGTGACACATGTCAGCAGATGAAGACTTGTCCGCAACAACCTTACGGACCACTCATCCCTAATCCGGTTCTGGCCGAACCATGGGATATCATGACTGTTGAATTGATTACTCAGTTAACAGAGTCTGATGGCTTCAATGCTATCTGTGTGGGCGTAGACTGCCTTACTAAAACGGTGCACTTCTTCCCTATTGTGAACAAGTTCTCAGCACAAGATCTTGCAGCTCTACTCTACGAGAGAGTCTGGACCCTTCATGGGTTACCTTTGCAAACCATTTCCGACCGAGGTCCACAATTTGCAGCAGATTTATTCCAGGAATGGTGTAAAATGCTAGGAATAGAATCTACAATGACTACCGCATATCATCCACAAACTGATGGTCAAACTGAACGGGTTAATCAAACGCTCAAACAGTATCTGTGTTGTTACGTTGATCAACTACATGACAACTGGGCTAGCCTGCTCAGCTCGGCTGAGTTTGCATACAACAATGCAGCGCACGAGGAAACAAAGCACTCGCCTTTTTACCTTGAACATGGCAGACACCGTAGAGCTGGTCCAACGCTCAAGAAGGACCTGAAAAGGTCTGACATGAATGACATCATGTGAAACCGCTTGCAAGCTCAAGAGCATGCTAAAGCGGTGTTACAACTTGCAGCTGAACGCATGAAATGGTACTACAACAAGCACGTTCAGAAAGTCCCCTTCAACGAAGGCAATCAGGTCATGTTGGATCTGAGAGACTACCAAAAATCTGGACATAAGCTGTCAGCCAAGTACTATTGCCCATTCAAGATTGCTGAAAAGCTTTTGCCGGTCACATTCAGACTGGAATGGCCCAAACGTTCACCAAGGATACACTCTGTATTCCATGCAAGCAAGTTGGTACTGTATAACAAACCTGAATTAGAAAGCCAAAAGCTGGAGATGCCTCCGCCAGATATCATCAACGGAAAAGAAGAATACAAAGTTGAGAAGATTCTCAAGTCAAGAGGCACAGGTTGTGCCAAAAAGCTTATGCAGTCATACGTCTTTCACAGTACATGTCAAATCCAACTGACCACCATTACAAATCAGCTAAATATATACTGAGATATTTGCTTGGAACACAGTCCTATGTGATCAAGTATAATGGATCAAGTAATGCTGGTATTATTGGTTATTTGGTTGCAGACTGGGCTGAGAATAAAGATGATAGACATTCGACAACAGGATATATATTTCTATTGGCTGAAGGAGCAATTTCCTGGACTTCTGAAAAGCAGAAAACCGTTGCTCTATCATCAATGGAATCAGAATACATGGCCTTGTGCGAAACTTCCAAGCAATGTACTTGGTTGCGCACTATTACGATCTGATCGGATCACGTGATCGGCACCGGACATCCGACATCCTTATCCTCGCACAGCCACATCCTCAACTTGTCACACGGTCCACCACCAACTTTCCTCCGATTTACCTTGTGCTCGCTATCACCGGTTTCATCAGTTATAGATATCCCTTTGTACCTTTTCTCTGTATTTCCTCTGACTCCGATTATTCGCCTGATCTATTCCTCTCTTGTCTCGTACCATACATGTATGCCTTATCAGACTTACAACTTCTAGTACTATATAACCGGACTCAATTGTACAGTAGAAGTTTAAGTTCAAATATTGAATAAGATTCCCATCCTATTCCTACCTCCTCATTCGACTTCACTTGCTGAAGTCGTCTTACTCGTCGTTGCCTGACTTCTGTTCTGAAACTCTTCCTCTGACTTCATCTTCGCCGACCACAAGTCTCCGAGGCCGAACCCTTGATCTTGCTAAGTCCAAATCCGAGTCACCGAGGATTCACGAGAGGCGCAACTTACTCAGTTGAAGCTGATTGACTCTTACAGCTTCCCCTGTTGCCTACTCCAATCGCCGACCCAATTAGCATCATCGGACTTCGCGACATCGCCGTTCCCGTATCAGTTCTTAACACGCACTGTGCTCAAAGAAGTGGATTTAGAACAGCAAGAGCCTACCATTCTATGCTGTGATAATCATGGTGCTATTTATTTCACCAAGAATCCAAAGATAGAGTCACGCTCAAAGCATATTGACATTCGATATCATTATGTTAGAGAGTTTGTCGGATATAAGAATGCCGAACTATATGCAGTTCCAACTGAAGAGCAGATTGCTGATATCATGACAAAATCATTGGCATTTCAGAAGCAATCATACTTCAGTGGGAAATTAGGTCTAATTGATCTAAACACTCACTAATGTAACGGTTAAGTGGGAGTGGGAAAACTGTATAATATAATATGTAGTTTCCCACGTCTTGTTACAAGGACGCTTTAACTATATATTACAAACTAATAGTATTACTATTACGATTGCCACCAGTGGCAGAAATTTTTCATCCCTTTATGGTAACACGCGGCTTTCAAACATTCTTCACGTTTTGATAAACCCTTCAAGAATCAACTCAGATATCTAAGATCATCGGTCCCTGCCCATCGTGCTCCCGCCCTCGCACTCACCATCATCTCCCATCAATCATGCGCAGATTATCTCCGGCAACGTCCCCGCTCCCGCGCTCGCTGTCTACAACGATGAGCGCTGTATAGCATAATTCCATGGCTTCCCCTTCGATTCACTTAGTTCTTTTTGGCTATATAGGGCAATCAAGTGTGTAGAATACGATTATGAAGTCCGATTCAATAATTACTTGATACATCTCTCACTGTAGCCAGATCTGTAGTGGCCACAGGTGTGTCTGGCCCTCTGTATATACATGTACTGTTCCTAACGTCTAGTGGCTTTGTTAAATTAATTCTGGATACATATGCGAAGAATTGGTGAAGAAACAATGCTATTTGAGACAAAGGAGAAGGTGCTATGCATTGAACATGGTGGAGAATAGAGATGGGTGGCCACACATGGATCATCTTGTACAATAAATTGCACACATAATTGAAAGTGTTTTCCCATGTATATAGACGTAAAATAATGTGCCCGATTGGCGGAATAGCGGCTGGGCCGATTGTAGTGCGACTGCTCCCCTCCTGCCGCCCAAAAGGTACAAAGCGCCCTCCCACCGCGTAACCATTGGGCGCGGGCTTGGCGCACCTATCCATTCGTTTAGAGCACCCTAAAAAGCAATAGTACAAGGTATTACATTGCCCCTGCTGCCAATTCTGATGCTTCTAAGATGCTACAAAGGTGAGAAAAGGCGAAATTGACATGCTCCCAAGCACATATCTGCCTGTGGAGGTCCCTACAGGCTGGGGGTCTGTAGAATTCATTCAGAATAATGTTTAACATACATCATTCAGTATGTACAGTATTTTATTTGAAGGAATTATGTCAATCAGACGGTCTGGCACAGGTTAAGCAACAGATGATATTGAATACAGTATGCGGCACGTACCTGGCACAGGTTAAGCAACAGATGGTTTGCCCCTGTGCCAGTTCCGACTATATATACACATGTAAAGTGATCGCGGATACTCCGTGTTTGGTATTGCGCTGATAGCACAGTCGCCGACTTCCTGCCTCTCCTTCCTACTCCGTCTTTCGAGGCGGGTCACTCTCTGACACCCCCCCTTGACCCGCGAGTAGTCCTAGCATCTCTACTCCTCTTGTGTGTAGTACTTGCGGTAGCGACTTGGTGAATATATTGGCCATGTTTTCCTTCCCTGATACACGTGTGACATTGACCTTCCCTTCGTTGACACAATTCCGGATGAAGTGTGCTCGAATATCGATGTGCTTCATCCTGGTGTGGCCGTGTGGGTCGTGCGTACAGGCGATAGTACCGTTGTTGTCACAGAACAGTGACGTGGGTCTCGACTGTGGAATCCCGAGTTCCTCAAGGAGTTGACGGAGCCAAATGACTTGACATGCTGCGTGCGTACAGGCGAGGTATTCTGCCTCGCACGAAGAGAGGGCGACGACTGACTGTTGTTTTGAGCTCCATGCCACTGGCGACTGACATGGAGACAAGGCTCGACGTGACAAACAGGGACACGAAGTGGATGACGACGAAGTGGTGGTGGTAGGCGTGAAGCTCAATACTCTCACCAGCTATAAACCTTATGCAGATGTCTAGCCCAGTAAAGACCAAGTTAGCATTTGTTAACAAAGTGGAATATGTGTGCGAGGGGTAGAGGCTGTTAAGCTTCGAAGATGAGTCTTATTATTCTTGCTGCTTCAGCAGCTCTGCTTATATACATGTCTGTATCTACTTATGTAAGCGACTACTATACATGTCTACTTCAGCTATTCTACTGTACTACTAAGTGCATGACTCATGCATGACTCATGCTATGAGTGCATGACTCATGCATGACTCATTGTATGACTAGGTTCAGCACTTGTACCAGAGGCGTACATAACGAGTAAATGACTCATGCTAGTACTTGTCCTCAGATGTATGCTTTAGGCATCCACTGGAGTCATATGTGCTTTCCATGTCATTTCCTATGCTACTAGAACACAGGCGTACATATATGTATAGTATTACTACAACCCATATCTGTACGTCTCAGCTAATGTGATGGTTACTACTAGAGTTTCCATATACGGCTACATAATTCCCATACTAAGACTGTGGGAACTCTGCTACCTAAAGCGTCCTTGTAATAAGGCGTGGGAAACTACATATCATATCATATTATTATATTATATAGTTTTAACATTTGTACTACCAGCTATATAGTACAAGAGGGGGTGGCTTACCTAGCCCAGTAAAGACCAAGATGTCGAGATGGGGGGCTAGGAGCGTACATGTAGCAGTATATATAGACTTCAGGGACCTGCGCACAGACCATGTTGAGGGCAGGCTTTGCAAGAAGCCGTGTGAACGAAGAACAAAAGAACTACCTAAAGGAGAACAATAGCTATTGTCTAGACCTTGCCAAGAACTCTACTCGTGAGAGAATCTATCTAAAAGGAGACCAACCATTGTATTCCATTCCCACACCTGTGAGAACATCCTTCCATAAAGAGAACAATAGAGAAAGAACAATAAGGAGCCCATGTGAACAGTATCTATGACGTCAAACCCTAGCTATGGGCTGAGCCATGTGTTTGTAGCCATGTGGTCTTACTTAAGCTAAGTCACATGCCAGTGTGACGTAGTAGCAAGTAATGTGACCGTGTGGAGCGTCTAAGCCACGTGATACGGGCGCTTAATAGACGTGAAAAGGGAGTTTATGCAGAGAAGGTTGCAACTGAGCTGCAGCCCGGAGTTTTACAGATAAAAACAAGAGGTAAATTGCGAAAATTAAGGGCTAGTCAGGCCATCCATGACAGCGACTGGTGCACTACCATGATGTATCCGGATATTGATTTGCGTCCTTCTCCGGAGCCCCAGTCAGAATCTGTGAAACCGTAGAACAGGGGGTACGCTGGATCGAGGTTTCCTAGTGTGAGACCGAGAGAGCGAGTGCCTTGTAGATATCGAAGTAAGTGTTTTGCCGCGGCCCAGTGCGTGGGTCCATAACAGGACATGTACTTTGCGAGTTCGCAAACAGCGTACGCGATGTCTGGTCTGGTGGTGGTGGCTAGATACATTACCTTACCAACGAGTGTGCAGTAAGGCAGCGATTTTACTTCGGCGCGCTCAGCCTCGGTCTTCGACTCATCTTCGCGCGTCAGTGTTGTTTTGGGCGGTAGAGGTGTTTTCACAGCGTTGCTGAATTCCATGTTGAAGAGGCAGAGTATTGATAGGGTGTACGCCTCTTGGGACAGGAGAATCGTCCTACGCACTCGGTTCCTCGTCACCTTGCAGCCCAACAACCATCCCACTTCGCCGTTGTCGGTGATGTCGAAAATTCCCTTCAACCCGTCTGTAACCGCGTTGGACTCTGTCTCTGTAGGGGTGGCCAGTAGTATGTCGTCGTCGCTCGTGGCCGACATCGACCTGACTCCATTTCGCTCTCGTACATGCACGCTCCAGTCAGACTCGCACCTGCGGAATCCAAGTGTTTGGTACTTCTCGTTGAACTCGAGCTACCATGTACGCCCTGCTTGCTTGAGGCCGTACAGGCCCTTCCGGAGACGCCAATAGCCTTTCCCGAGGATTGCCAGCTTTGTCATGTAGATTTCCTCGGATAATGGCCCATTGAGGAAAGCGGTCTTGATGTCAATGTGGCATAGGTAGAGATCCTCGTGAGCAGCTAGGGCCAGTATTGTTCGTATGGAATCCCAGCATGCGACGGGGGCGAATGTGAATGTGAAGTCCTGGCCAGGGATCTGCGTGAATCCCTTGGCAACCAGTCGCACCTTGAACCTCGAAATATGTCCGTCTGAGTTTCGTTTGAGGTGAAGGACCCATTTTGACTCGACGGGTTTTTGGCCGTGGGGAATGCTCTCGATGTCTTCGTATACTCCCTTTGCGTGTAGCGCCTCCAGTTCTTCGTGAATGGCGGCTATCCAGTGTTCCCAGTACTTGCTGCGTTCGGCTTCTCCGAGTGACTTTGGGTCCTTTGCGTCTGGATTGTTGATGGGAGAGGCGAGAATGTCGATGATTTGGGATGTAGTTGGGTCTTGTATCTCAACGTGGTGTGTGAGAGTGCTGAGAATTAGTTCTTTGTCAATCGGCAACCCCCCCTCGCTCGAATACTCGGCATTGCTGTCCTTATACCTGGACGGCAGTGTACGAGACCGGCGTGTCAGCTCACGCGTCTGCGTTGCATCTTCAGCTGGTCTTGACCCCACCAGGGCACTGAGATCCTCGGCAGCCTGTAAGGGCGCTCGAGCAACGTGTCTGCAGGACAGAGGTCAGATCTCGTCTCTGGTTGTATGCCAGAGGGTACGTACTGATGCGGTGTAGCGTCAGCGCTCATTTGTTTATCGTGAAAACACGCGTCGTTGTCCATGAGAACGTCATCCCATAGGGATGTGTTTGGTGTGTGGATGGTGGGAGTGTCTGTAGCGCGTTCGTCGTGGAGAAAGATAACATCGCGTCGGGAACGTACAACTTGCGAGTGAGGAAACCAGATCAGGTAACCCTTTGTATCTTGGGCGTACCCCACAAAGCAACCCTCCTCCCCTCGGGGTTGCATCTTGTTCAACGCATCCGCCTCCGTCTTCCTCGAAATGATGCGTGTGCTGAAGATACGGAAGTGGGAGATGTCGGGGTCACGTTTGTTCCAAATGTGGTAGGGAGTTGTGTGTGGAGGTAGAGCAGTTGTGGTTACGCGGTTGAGGATGTGAGCCGCGCATTGAACAGCCAGTGGCCAGAAGAAGTCAGGTAGGTTGCTGTCGATGAGCATTGCACGCGCCATTGACGCCAGCATCCTGTTGGTTCGTTCGGCTACGCCGTTCTGTGGTGATGCGTCAGGTACAATCTTTTCTACCGTGATTCCTTCTTTCTCGCAAAATGCCTTGAAATCGCCGTAAATGAATTCCGGCGCGTTATCGACGCGTATGACCGCGACCTTGTATCCCGTGTAGCGTTCCACGGCGGTTTTATATTTGATGAATTCAGTAAGAGCATCAGCACGCGTCTTCAGGAATAGCGGAGTCTTTCATCTTGCATGGCAATCCACACATGGCATGAAATACTTTACACCACCGTAGCCACTGGGCAAAGGGCCACAGATGTCGAGATGAATACAGAAGAGAGGGCGATCAGCCCTGAGATTCGAAGATTTCAGAAACGGAAGACGTTTGATGTTTGCGCGAGCACATACTTCGCACGAGTGTTGGGCTGAGTTGTCGGGATTGATGTGCATTCCGGAGGTTGTTCTTGAAAGCCCTTTAACGCCTATATGACCTAGTAGGCGGTGTAAAAATCCGGTGTGAGAGACCGGATATTCGTGGTAGCTGCGATAGGATCAGAGATTTGTTCAAGCAGAGACCCTTGCCCCGTAGGGTTGGAGATACGGTCTTTCAGGGTCTTAGATTGGATCTCGGCGTTATTGCGATACAAGTTGCTGTCGTCCAGCTTCCCGGTGAGGATGACGTTTCCATTGAGTTCAAGTACGAGATTCCCCTTACTCGTCATCGAACCCACCCCTCTACGCGCCAAGCAGCCCTGCAATACGAGATTCATCCGTGCGGACGGCACATGCAGGACGTCGGATAGTTTTACGGTGTGTTCCTTTCCCTTTACTTTGGCGTGCAGATACACATCCCCCACGCCGACAGCTGAGGTTGTCAGAGTGGATCCAAACCCTCGGACCTTCAGGGGTTCAATCGTCTGATAATTCGCAAACACATTGTAGTCGTAGAAGATGTGTCGGCTAGCTCCAGAGTTGTGGAAACCTGCGGCAAGTTTGGTCTGATCGCCGTAAACTGCGGCACCGTGACATGCAATTGAGTTCTCAGGGTCAACATTGATGGTGGTACTCAGAAGGAAGATTTTGTCTTGGTTCAGAGCGGTCGCAGTGTTGGCATCAACAGCGGTTACATCTTCGGTGACATTATTCGCTGTGGCCGCTTTCTGCGTCTTCTTTGAATTGAAGTTCTTCGAGACATTCTTGTACTTCAGGCGTAGTTGTGCGCGTTGTGCGGGCGGCAGATGGATATCTCGCTTCCATTTCCACCAATCAGGGTACTGCCCGCACTTCCCTCCTCCAAAAGTGATGCAATTAATTGATAGGTGTCCGCGTGGCCTTTCGCAGTGCGGGTTGTCGCACCACTCGGTGACTCGCTTGGCTGTGGGACTGCCAGCTTGGCTCGCGCTAGCGGCAATGGCGGGGTGCTTCTTATAGATGGTGTTGGTTTCATAGATTTGGGCAACCACCTCCAGGTCGTTCCTAGTCTGCGCCCAGTCTTCCTCTTTGATCAATTCAATAACCCTCGAGGATGACATTGGTCTTACAATAGAATATGCTGTGCTCATTTTGTGGTGAAGGGTCCGTGAGAACATTCGCCAGCTGTTATTGGTGGGGATAAGGTCGGCAAGGGTCGCCACGAAGTTGGCGTCCGTGAGTCTATTGGGATCTTGATCACATAGATCCACGTAGATAGAGCGCATTCTATCAACCCATTTGTTTACGACCATTTCCTCGGTACAGGCAAAACTCATCAGTTTCTGGTGCAAAGATGCCGCGCGAAGGTTATTGGTGGGGCGATACTTAGACTGCAAGATTGTCCACGCCTCCTTAGCCCTTCTGGTACGGCCGATGAGATGTATTTTCGCGCGCGGAATGGCTTCAAGCAGTAGCGCTATCACAGTGATATTGGCGTCATACCATGGTTCAGCCTCCTTTACCGCCTGTTCCACTTCGTCCTCGTTACCCCTCTTTATTCCCTTAGTCACTTCTCCTGTCTCGGGATCCTCAACTTTGTTTTCGTAGGTCTTTCTGAGTTTTGGGACGTTAGGGGGAATGGAATTTGGGCCTTCGAAGTACTTCCACAAGTGCATTGATCGCAGTTTCGCTTCAACTTGCATCACCCAGGTACCGTATGAATTGGTATCTCCATCATCTTCGAGTTTCGGTAGTTTGTTCCTCGTCGAATCTGATTTGGAGAGATCTGACATGGTGATGAATTGTAGATAGGGGAAAACGGCGAGTACAGCGGCAATAGGAAGTAGGTCAAATCTGATGCTATGTACGCTGACCGGGGCTCATAACCTGTCAATCAGACGGTCTGGCACAGGTTAAGCAACAGATGATATTGAATACAGTATGCGGCACGTACCTGGCACAGGTTAAGCAACAGATGGTTTGCCCCTGTGCCAGTTCCGACTATATATACACATGTAAAGTGATCGCAGATACTCCGTGTTTGGTATTGCGCTGATAGCACAGTCGCCGACTTCCCACCTCTCCTTCCTACTCCGTCTGTCGAGGCGGGTCACTCTCTGACAAATTAGAAGCCCTACAGCTCCAGATACATGAAAAAGCCGTCAGGAAGACCAGGATGTGCAAGGACCCGGCACAAAGCTTCTTGAAACCAGCTTTGCTCTCAGGTCATTTTCATGTATCTGGGGCTGTAGGGCTTCTATTTCCTTCAAATAAAGTACTGTACATACTGAATGATGTATGTTAAACATTATTCTGAATGAATTCTACAGACCCCCAGCCTGTAGGGACCTCCACAGGCAGATATGTGCTTGGGAGCATGTCAATTTCGCCTTTTCTCACCTTTGTAGCATCTTAGAAGCATCAGAATTGGCAGCAGGGGCAATGTAATACCTTGTACTATTGCTTTTTAGGGTGCTCTAAACGAATGGATAGGTGCGCCAAGCCCGCGCCCAATGGTTACGCGGTGGGAGGGCGCTTTGTACCTTTTGGGCGGCAGGAGGGGAGCAGTCGCACTACAATCGGCCCAGCCGCTATTCCGCCAATCGGGCACATTATTTTACGTCTATATACATGGGAAAACACTTTCAATTATGTGTGCAATTTATTGTACAAGATGATCCATGTGTGGCCACCCATCTCTATTCTCCACCATGTTCAATGCATAGCACCTTCTCCTTTGTCTCAAATAGCATTGTTTCTTCACCAATTCTTCGCATATGTATCCAGAATTAATTTAACAAAGCCACTAGACGTTAGGAACAGTACATGTATATACAGAGGGCCAGACACACCTGTGGCCACTACAGATCTGGCTACAGTGAGAGATGTATCAAGTAATTATTGAATCGGACTTCATAATCGTATTCTACACACTTGATTACCCTATATAGCCAAAAAGAACTAAGTGAATCGAAGGGGAAGCCATGGAATTATGCTATACAGCGCTCATCGTTGTAGACAGCGAGCGCGGGAGCGGGGACGTTGCCGGAGATAATCCGCGCGTCATTCGCCTCGCCTTTTCGCTTTCATCACTCCTGTCTCACTCTCATTGTTCGCCGTCCTTGCCGCTTCCTCTTGAAATCTTTCGTTTGCTGGTAATTCCCTTTTATATACGAAACATTCCTACTACTGACCGCTAACGCAATAGTATTACCCTTCGTTTGCTAGTAGCTCGCTTTAAGATAGCAGAGTTCCCACAGTCTTGATAAGGGAACTATGCAGTTGTATATAGTAACTCCAGTAATAACCATTGCATTAGCTGAGACGTACAGATATGGGTTGTATAGACTATGTAGTATAGCACTATAGGGATACTACACATATATGTACGCCTATGTTCTAGTAGCATAGAAAATGACATGGAAAGCACGTAGTACAACTCCAGAGGACGCCTAAAGCGTACGTCTGAGGACAAGTACTAGCATGAGTCATTTACTCATTATGTACACCTCTGGTACAAGTGCTGAGCCTAGTCATACAATGAGTCATGCATTCATAGCATGAGTCATGCATAAGTCATGCACTTAGTAATACAGTAGAATAGCTGAAGTAGACATGTATGAATCATGCACTTAGTAATACAGTAGAATAGCTGAAGTAGACATGTATAGTAGTTGCTTACATAAGTAGGTACAGACATGTATATAAGCAGAGCTGCTAAAGCAGCAAGAAAAATAAGACTCATCTTCGAAGCTTAACAGCCTTGTTTGAAAGTTACGAGTATAGGGGATGACTAGGAGAGTCAACTAACTCTGGGAGTAAGTGTCTTATTATTTCTCTGCTCTCTAGGAGCGGTATATATACATGTCTGTAACTAGATTACTAATGCTACAGTAATGTCATATGAGTAAGGATTGGTAAGGATTGGTAATCCTATGAGTAATGATTGGTAATGCACAGTCCTGCTTGCTAATACTACTGAATAGAGAATGTAAGCGATGACTGAGCATCCTACATACCTGAATGGTGCTGACTGAGCCTTTAGTAAGCTCAATACATTTGGTATATGAAATATGAGTCATGCAGAAGCCTCATGGTACTTCTGCTATTCAGTCATGGAAACTACTGGAACACGGTGCCATATGGTGCAAGTATTGCATCGTGTGTGACCATAAGAATGGTGGAATCACATGCTATGTACTATCTGATCTTATCTATCTACATATCTAATCTACATTGTCCATAGATCCAATGTCCGATAATCAGCGATACAATCTCGCTTTGACAAGCCTCTACCCCTTGCACACAACTTCCACTTTGTTACAAGGTTCCCTTGTTGGTTTTATTGTTCTCATCATATATGAATCACATGTTAGTGTAGCCTCATTCCTGCAGACACAGCCTTCTTGATTATCATTTCTTTATCAAGCTGTCTCTCGTTGTACTATTTTTCCCCCCATTGTGCTCTCTTCCTTCACACCTTGGGGTAAGGTTCATCTCCCTTGCACTTGCAGTAAGTACATATGCTGACTCTGTACTTAGCTCACTCGCCCGACACTTGTGTCTTAGGAACAGTTATACTACCATTGTGCTCTCTTCCTTCACACCTTGGGCTCACTTGCTCGATGCTTGTGTCTTAGGTACTCAGAGGTCTGACAGCGCCATTAGGTCTTAGCAGCGCACTGTGAGTTCTTGGTGCGTTCTCGGCGAGATAGAGCTGGGAAGCGCGGTTGTCGTCGGGAAGCGGTGAGAAACATGAGAAGAGTCTTCGAGGGTCGAACAAAGTGAGTAGGAATGATAGTCGATTCGAAGTTCTTGGGATTTTCTCCCCTTACATCGTACTACTTATATACAACGAGCGGTAATCTACAATTACCCGAGTTAGTGGCATATGAAGGAGGCGAGGTAACTACGAGTAGGGGTTTTTACAAAGTAAAGAAACACGAGTATGTACTTACAAAGAGATAAACGGTATGAATGAGAAACACGAGTGTCGTCGAGTGCCTTGGCGCGAGAGGGGAGTGGCGAGAGTGCGAGGATGAGTGGCATACGAGCGCGAATGAAGAAAGATATTTGTTATGAGACGGTACACGAGGTGAGGCAAGTCAAGTCGAGGTGGTGGTATTGGATGCCACCCGATCTCCCAGAACACGAGGGTGATGAACTCGTTCCTTCTGTACCTTTGTGGCGTCCGGATCTGATGGGAGGCGCTTAGTCCTTACATTCGCCCTCCAGGTCTTGTGAACAAGACCTCCCTGCTCATGCACATCCCATCAGTTCGGAGTCGTCAATGAGGTCGTAGCTCGTCGTGAATTCGTCTTCACCGAGCGGGGTAAAGGTTCCCGACGATCCTTCTTGGATGTCGATGTCGTAGGCGTTGGATGGACCGGCTGAAAATTTCCAGCTGAGTCAAACATCCCTTTTATGATTCCCCTGATGTATAACTCACCCTCCAACACAGGGACTTGGTTATTTGCCCTCTGTTCTCGCTGTTGCTTACAGCGGTCCTTGCGACGATCATAGGATTTGACCTTCGGTTCGCGTGGAGGAGAGACTTGTTCAGCGAAGTTTTTAGGATGGTGAGCACCCTTTTCTTTCTTGCCTCAATCTCCCCGATATCCCCCTCGACCTCCTTTGAAGCCACCTGGACCTCCTCTGAAGCCACCGGGACCCCTGGATCTACCCTGATCAGTAGGACAACGATCTCTCGCCTGTTCCTGTGTCATCTGTAATGCGTGGAGCAAATGCGCTTGGGTCTGCTCTTGCATCCGCATCCACTCGCCAAATGCGGTGTCAGACATGGATACCGCGGGACCAGAGGTCGGAGCGCGAGGGTAACAGAGAGATGGGACATCGTCTGGCAAAGGCGCGTACTTTTGCTTGATCGCTCGGTATACGCTGATGTAGCCCTCTGGTGGTGCACCGGGGTGATTTGCCTTGCCTGCATGGAAAAGCTTACACTTTTCAGCGTATCTCTCCCACTTCAGGCCGTCTTCAGCAGTGAAATCGGATGCAACTCGGGGCATGTTGTGATGATCGAGAGGACTGGGATTGCGGATATGCTGGTGAGTTATGTTCGAACAAGATGCTCTGTCGTTCTGACCTCCACCTCTCCCTCTCTTATAGTGTTTTTTCTGGTGCCACTTACGCCCTCCATTGGTGGTTATGCCACTCGACAATGTGCCACTCGACAATGTGCCACTCGGGCCACTCGGTTTTGCGCCAGGCGCGGTGGAGGTTGCCACTCTTGCACTATGATAACCACGACGGTCTATCGCCACTCCGCAAGCTGCCACTCCTGAGTCGTTTCCTTCATCTCGGTCGGGTTTTGGTGGTAGCTGACTTATACCATTGATACCTAATGCCTCACAGTACTCGTCAAATGCCTGCAGGTGTTTGATGTCGAAATACGGGGTCCAGGTCACATCCCCCGTGGACCACTGTACCTCAAATTCCGCTGCACTGCCCTTCCCACTATGGGACAATATACGGTCGACGCTCCATTCTCGTGGCTGTTCTCCGAAACCAGGCAGACGGTGAAACTTTCTGCCTGGGAAACGTCTGTCATCATTTGGTATATGGGGCCTCAGTAACGATGCATGGAACATGTCGTGTATTCCCCTCGCCTTCAACTCGTCAGACAGATCAAGCTGGTACGAAGCCCCAGGCGCGATCACCTTTGTGATCGCGAATGGCCCAATATACTTTGGGACCAACTTACGAGCTCGTCCTTTTGGAAGCCATAAGTTCTTTGTTGACAGGTATACTAACGTTCCTTCTTTGAACTCAGGTACATTCCGTCGGTGCTTATTGGCCTGTGCCGTCTGCAACGCACGAGCTGCTATTATTGCGTCGTGTGCCGCCATAATCGCCTGCTTCATCTGTAGCGCAAATCTCCGCACTCCGGGATATTCGGACTGATGGTCCCAGACGAGCGTACGAGGCATCTGCCCGTAGTTCAGGAAAAATGGTGAGAAACCGGTTGTGTCGGAACGGGCCATATTCATAGCTAACTCGATTGCAGGTAACTTCTGCACCCAGTCCGTTTGATCGGAGCTCATACACTGCCTCAACATTTGAGTCATTGTGCGATTTGCGCGTTTGGTGGCACCGTCCGTCTGAGGATGATACGCTGATGATAGTCAAAGCTCGGTTCCCAACAGTGAGTGTAATTCTTTCCAGAATATACTAGTGAACAAGCTGTCCCTATCACTAATAATCCGCTCTGGTAGACCATGCAGTTTATACACCGTTTCAAAAATCACCTCGGCGATCTGCTTGGCCCCGTAAGTCTGCTGAGTGGGCACGAGATGTACCATCGACGTGAACTGATCAATGATAACGCAGATCATGTCAAACTTTC